>JASAMZ010004168.1:0-10000 GCA_030248115.1 Linhomoeus sp. GSCO2_2 | reverse complement strand
GAGTCTAGCCCTTCTGGGCGGCGTCTGTCTGCTGGCGGCTGTGACAGCAGCTGCCAAAACGAAGGTCGACGTCAAGGTCAACACCCTGGACATCGCCATCGCTGGACTTAACACCATGTTAGCCAGCGACAGCGCCGGCGGCGACCTCTTCACTCTCGCCATGGGAGGAGGCGTGGTTCGTTATAGTGGCAGCAAAGCGCTGTTACTTCGATACGAATACGCTAGTTTACTCAATGGGAGCGGATTCCAGGTTGGACCACAAGCGTCGGCGGCGAACAGAAGAAACAAGTTCCGGAAGCGGCGCGAGAAGCGCAACAAGCGCGGCAGAACCGTCCACGCCGACCAGGAGTTCGACGGGGTTGGCTTCTTGGTCTAACGCCTGCAGCGCAGATTGTTACACAGACTGTTACAATTGTTTTCACTGTTTATGCTCCTTGCAGTTGCCCGTAGTTGGCTACGGCGTGGTGCAGCAGGAGGTGACGGGCCAACGGGTGGATTTGGTCGACAAGCGGACGCAGAGGTCGAGCGGCGAGACAGCCGAGGTGGAGAACCAGACCATGCTCATGGGGAAGTTCGTGGACGGCCTCGATGCCCTCGTCAAGGTGCTGAAGTGCATTCTGTTGCCTTCATGGATAGAGACCTGAAGACTTCCACATACTCTTTGCAGGACGGCGACTCCAAGAAGATGAAGCGCAAGGCGAAGCGAGTCTTTCGCCAGGCCAAGGCGCGCAAAATGCGCCAGAGCAAGAAGGAGGCGGGCAAGGGGCGGCGGGAGGGCGGCAAGCGCCGGCAGAGCAAGCAGGAGAAGCGGGCGGCGAAGCGAGCGGCCAAGAAGCTAGCGAAGCAGTTCGCAGCCGACGCCCAACCTATTGTGCACGTCGACGAGCAGGACGGATCGGCCATCAAGGCCTTCTTGGTCAGATTTCTCGACACCACCGACCTTGGAAAGCTCAGCTACCCGCACATCATCGTGGACGAAGAAGGTTGGCTAATGCCATTTTGAGATAGCTTGTTTGAGAAAATTGGTATTATGTTTCAGCGTGGAATGTTTAACTTCATTTTCTTCTGCGTTGGTTGTTTCTCCGTGACCTACTATTGTACACCACTTCTAAGCCATCAGCCTAACAACAGTACGTCTCGGTTCTGTCTTGCGTAATCTACAATATTCACATCATTCCAGGCGAGGTCGTCAAGGAGTGGGAAGGCCTGAACACGGGTCTGCTGGGCACTGGGCCAGGCGGCAATAGCCGCACTGGCAAGGTCCAATACGGGCAGAACGGGCTGCCCAAGCTGGACGTGGTGGAGCTGGGCAACGGCCGCTGTCGCTTCGACACGCCCAACGTCCGGACTGTGGACCTGGAGCACCAGTGGAGCAACTACAAGTCGACAGGAGTCGAGTTCGACTGCTACGAGCAGGACGAGAGACTGGTGGGAGAACTGTTCAGATTCAGTGCCCATTTGTAGACGACACTTAGGACAGTGTGGTCAAGTAAGCAAACTGGGCCCTCTGTACCAAGCCCCTCTGCAAATTAACTCGGTAACACGCAGCTGCTCTTTTACACCGCGCAGCTCCGAGAGTCTCCCAGCTTCCCAGCTGCCAACTCTTTCAGGTGAACGGCGCCTACTCGGCCCTCAACGACGCCCACCACTACGGCACCGTCACCTTCGACATGTTCAATCGGTGGTACAGCAGCAGCCCTCTGGAGAGCACTCCTCTCCAGCTTAAGGTCCACTTCGGCTACGGCTACGAGAACGCCTTCTGGGACGGCCGCTCCATGACCTTCGGCGACGGCTACAGCTACTTCTTCCCCCTGACCAGTCTGGACATCGTGGCGCACGAAGTCAGCCACGGGGTCACGCAGCAGTCCTCCAACCTCGCCTACTACGGAGAGTCGGGAGGACTCAACGAGGCCTTCTCGGACATGGCCGGTGAGCGACAAACATATCCCTTGGAGATGAGCCCCTTTCAAAGCTTCCTCACACATTTCGTCCGTTCTCTCTCTCTCAGGCAAGGCGGCCGAGCGCTTCTCTAGAGGTTGGTCGCAGGTCAACTGGAAGCTGGGCAGCGACGTGACCAAGTCGGGCTTCGCGCTGCGCTGCATGGACAATCCGCCCTGCGACGGCCGCTCCGTCGACCACGTGCGCAACTACTACTCCGGCATGGACGTCCACTTCTCTAGCGGCATCTTCAACAAGGTACACAAGACTTCTGAATGACCCACCTTCTCTAGCTGGCAGCTACTCTAGCAACTCATCCACTTTGTCTTCCCAGGTGTTCTACCTCCTGTCGAATCGGTTCGCCTACGACGCCTGGGACGCCTTCGATCTCTTCTACGTGGCCAACACCAAGTACTGGCAGTCGAGCACCACCTTCGCGCAGGCCGGGGAGCTTCTGCTCAAGGCGACCGAGGACATCAAGGCGGGCAAGCACCTGCCCTGGGGCTACTCCCACATCGACCTCGACGTCGTCGTCGACGCCCTGAGACAAGTGGGCATTCTGTGCGCCAGCCAGGGCCCAAGACAGTGGAGCTGCCAGAAGCAGACCTAGTCCCGGATTCGAGTGTTCCATTCGAGTGTATTTTATGGCGTGCTGTGTACCTATTGTACGTGGTGGGAATCGTGGTAATGTCTGTAACCAACCGCAAACTTGGCAACCTCGGCCGACAATTCGCTCAGCAGATGACGCTGAAATTCAACAACCTATGCCCGTTGGCAATCGAAATGCAGTTTAATGACGTAACCGCTCTGCCAGACCGTACATACAGGTACTTAGTCTTTGTCGAGTTCAGTCTTTGCACTGCACTGCACACAACGTGCGAGCGCTAGTTATGTATGCGCGAGTCATGCTACAAGGTAACCCTCTTACTTAGCAACTTGTAGTCAATTACATAGTGTTTGTAGCACGAGTTAGGTAGATGTTGTGCATCCACGGTATTTGCCGCCGCTGTAGTGTACCGAAGACCGCGAAAGGTAGTATAGACTTCCAAAAGGCCTACATGTAACGATAAGCTCGACAGCCAACATCGCGTGCCCAAACGACACTGATGTGGCAAAGTTCAGGCGAAATACATGAGATTTCTGGATTTAAGTGAATGTAAGTTAGGTGTAGTTCGCATCAATAATTCTCTGTACTAAACACCAACCAACCTCAGACTGATACAATCCAGTTGCACTTACTGACCCCTGATCAAAAGACGAAGACGGTTCCTTCCTTCCTCGTTAGGTGCAATGACGGACAATGCAGTCACGCAGCGCCAAATCAGAATCGAATTGAGCGGTGGTCAATAACGACTGCACGCGATCCAGGGTCAGGTCTCCGCGTTAGAATGACGCAAAGACACTCTTCCCAAATTTCTTTGGCACTTACTGAATGCGTTTTCCTGACCGCTTATGAGGAGCAGACTAAGAGGAGACAATGGCCACCGAATGCGAGCTCGCGTGCGGCGGCTGTTGTCCCGTCCACAAACAGAAATGCCGGTTCGTTTCGAGTTCGCCCAGCCCTGCCAAATCAGTCGGCGAGCAACCGTCGTGCGTACGTACGAGAAATCTTGGGGCGCAGATTTACGTTTCGGTGCCTCCACTGCAACACTTAGACCTGCAACTTGTCCATAAACAAGGTCCGGTAGCAAAAAGTCGGGTTTACGTTTCGACTGTCACTCCATGGAGAGAGATCGTTAGTTGTGACTCCTCCCCCCCCCCCCCCCCCCAAGCTCGGGTATGGGGATCGGAGAGAGTTTTTGTGCCCCAAATCTCCGTCTTCGACCAATCACACACCAATGACCGTGTGTGGGGCGAGGAATGGGAAGGTTTGGGGAATGGGGACCCACGGTGGCGTGGCACACATAGGTCCGCTCCAGAATTGGGCCAGGAGGGTCTTCGGGGAGTTGGGGGGGGGTCTCCAGATCAGGAATCCGTTTCCTGCTCGGCTCAAAATGGGGGGGGGTAGACAAATGTACCAAAAAAGTGCCAAAAATTAGCTATTTTTGCTCTATTTTGATACTGTAGTATTCATAGAAAATGGCCAACACTACGCAAAAATAGCGCCGCAGGCGAAAATGTTGACCAATTTTCGACTGATTCTAGGAAAATTTCCTTAATTTTTCCGGCTTCCTCTGGGTAGGGGGGGGGGGGGGGTCCGGCGAAAATTTCTAGGGGGGGGGGGGTATCCGGAATTCCCGTCCGGATGGCCAAGGCTAGGGGGGGGGGGGGGGGGTACCCCCCCCCCCCCCCCCCCCCCCAATCGCACCTATGGTGGCACACATGGGAGGAAGGAGCCTTGTGGGCCATTTACACGCTCATATCATTCCATCCCAAGAATCCCACCTCAGAGGCGACGAGAGAAAGAAGTTCTTGTAGACGAAGGCGGAGGCCAGACGGGGCAGGCAGTGCAGTGCCACGGCCAGCTGCCAGACGATTCTCTCCGGCGAGAAGTCCCCGACGGCCGCCGAGATCGACGGCAGGTAGTTGTCGACCTGACGACAACGACACAAAGGCACCTTTCAATGGCATACTGCGGCGCTCATCAGCAGTCACTGGCTAGACCACTCACGCCGCAGTGGGTCCGCGTCGACGGCTCGAAGTGGAGCAGAAGGGCCAGCGCTGAAGAAGTCGTATAAGTGTCAGTCGATTGGGACAACGTCAAGGAGCCCAAAACTAGATTAACGCTGAAGGGGACCTTCAGGGTGGCACTCCGCTTGTTCCGAGGCAAAGCAGACTGGTCGCTCGTCGCACTACTCGGTAATAAGCATTCACGGAAACAAACGCCGAATTCGTGTTCAGCGCCGACGAAAGTGTTCAAACAAAGTTGGACAAGTTTGAACATGATTGGACAAGTTGGAACATGTTTGGACAAATTTTGACAAGTTTGAACATGTTTGGACAAATTTGGACATGTTTTGGGTGTGTTCTCTGACGCCGAAAGCACCGTAAATGCACTGCAAACTGCAAAACAAACGCCGGATTCGTCTTCTGCGGTGTCAGAAATCCCAGAAACAACTGTCAACTCAATTTTGAAATTTGGACCCCGGGACCGAATTTTTGGTCGGCCGGGCACCGAAATCTGGGTAAAAGCGTCCCAAATCGCAAAACAAACACCGGATTCGTGTTCAGCGTCGCCGCAAACCCCCGAAACAAGTGAAAACTCGATTTCGAAAATTTGGTCCCGGGACCCGAAAATTCGGCGCGGCCGGGATACGGTACCTCAAAATAGGCAAGACACTTTGCCTAGACCAACTTTTGACGTAGAACACGTTGCGATTATCAATTTACCGCTAACGCACGCTTTCCAACCGAAAAATGCGTCCAAAGTCGAAAATCCGAATTTTGCGCTCGGGACCGACACCTTTTGTGACAGCATAACACCCGGACGACTCAAGTGATCTCGGCGGTTTTGGTGTCAATCGAAAGGCAATATAAATGCGCAGCCCGGACAAAAAACCAGGTGAAGATCCACTGTCGCAAACTCGAGTTATGATTTTTTAAAGTGCGGAAAAAAATTTGAAAATTCAAATTTTCTACCGTACTCCCGCGTCGGACCACCTAGGGAGCCCGTTCTGGCTTTGCTCTGAAGAGCATCCAAGGGCCTACAACATATCCAAAAATCACGAAAATCGGCCCACTTTTACGCAAGTTATGCCCTGATGTTTTTTTTTACTTAGTAAAAATTTGAATTTTCAAATTTTTGCAACATGTCAATTATTGAAACAACTTGACAAGTGACTTGATATAGCGAGATATATTACGCGAAAAGGGAAAGAACACAAACGCACGATAAAAGCGCAGGCATTTCTCAGGCTTTGACGTCAATCGTAACGTCAAATACAAGACGCGTTTCAACAAAAACAATTACTAGAACTAAAGCCAAACTCTTGGTGCCGTGTTTCGGCGTGTATTCGCAAGACACGAACACCATTACCTAGCTCTGGGCCACGCCTCCTCAGTTGGGAACCCAGAGCGGCGCGAATCTACGGGGACGCGAGCAACCAAAGAGGGTTTGGGGTATCAGAGCAGCGACCGCGGTGCACAATGAACACGACACACTCAGGCAAGCAGCCATTCAGTAAAAGACGCTGAAGTAAATGAATAGTCTAGGTTGGAGAGACTCATACGCAGACACAATCTAGATAAGCGGCAGCGGTAGGGGGTAGCGTGGGTAGAGTATTGAATGCGTATTCCAAATAACTGGCGAAGGAGAAACAGAAAGAATCGAGATAACAATCTAAATCTAAATTTATTTTGTTTATGTGAAGATTATTTTAGTATTTGATTTATAATTTGGTTTATTTGATGAATGTTGCAGATGTTGTATTTAGCTAAAATTATCATGTTCGATCTACTGAATGAAAGAAAAGTTCTAACCAAAATAGTTTTCTGAAAGCCATGGTTTAGAAATGTTTTTGTCAGATTGGAGCACCTATTCAAGAAATCAGCCGATTTATCACATATTCTAGCTATTCTGATCAACTGTGCAAAATATACACGAGTTCCTAAACTGCTATGAACATTTGAGTCAGAATGTAGAAATTTTTGCACTGTAAAAGGGAAATCATCAGTTTTGTCATACAGACTAATGAGTAGTGGGGAGAGAGTGATGTTTAAATCTAGGTATGGACAATAGTTGTCACTTTGATTGGTTCTTTTGAAAGTTAAACAAGCTGGGTACATGTCAGTGAATAGAGCAGTAAAGTCATACGGTTCTTTTCCAAAGACTACCAGGTCATCGATGTACCGTGCAGCAAGTATGATGTGCTTTAGTTTGTGGCTATTCACACTGCATGTGAAATATCTATACTCGATAGCTGATAATGTCAGGTCTGCCAACATTGGAGAACAGCTTGAACCCATTGGAATTCCCTTTGTCTGTTTAAAGATGTAGTGGCTATATGTTGCATATGATTCTTTGAGAACCAGGTCAACCAGTTCTTTGATATCAGTTTTAGTAAAAGAAAGACAATTTTCTTTCTTTTCCTTGGTATAAAATGCCTTTTTGTATCCAATAGTGACATACTCATGGTTACCATTTTTAAACAGAAAATCAGTAAGGCAGTATAACTCCTTCTTGACAGTGTCATGGTCAAAGGTTGTAAACAGACTGGTAAAATCAAAGGAGGCAACATATTTTGCTGACACAGATTTCGTTTTTTTAATTTTGACCAAATTCAAGAACTCTAGACTACTGTTTGTTGACCAAAACAATGTCTTGCCAGTCCTGTTTTCGATTACGTTGCAATAATTCTTCAGGTGTGTTCTAAGAGACTTAGTATTTTGGAAGGGTAGCTGTAACTTCTTGTAAACTGGTTTGCTTTGCTGATGCCACCAAATCTGTAACCATATGGTGTTTTGTGCATTTTTGGTATCATATGAATTTTTGCAAATATTCATTATCGCTTTTCAGTTTCGTGCCATAATACTTCACAATCTGCTTGTGTCTATTTAGTATGTTTTGTTGATTGTTTCGTTTGCTACTTTGTGAGGTTTGGTTACCCTCAACGTTCAGAGTTTCATCGCCATGCAGCAATACGTAACTGACGAAGAACCAAATAGATCGTATTGCAGTGAGTCGAGAACTAGCCAATAAGCTCGAGATTGTCTCTCTACGACGCAAGTTGAGCGAGTTAGAGCGATTTTAGCGTCAAAATGTCAAGAATGGCGTTTTCGGCGGTGCGTGTTTGCGTAATTGAAACAACTTTTGCAGTCACATGAAGGAGCGCGTCGAGAGCTTTCACCTGACGTGTCGATTGCCGCTCTACGACGTAGCACGAGCGAGCTAGAGCAGTTTTGCGCTTTGACCTTCGGGGTACTGTAGCGCGCCCAATTCAAACTTTTGAATTTCGAAACCTCTTAGCTGAATGATCAGTGAGTCGAGACCTATCCGTAGAGCCCAAGATCTCCTCTCTACGACTTTCCGACGCCGAGATCCGAGAGCGTAACGCACGGACGGACGGACGGACGGACGCACGCACGCACGCCGAGCTCTCGTAGGGTGTCGCCCGGCTGAGGCCGGGCGAAAAAACTGTGTCCGAGGCGCTCAGATACAGAAATCGCGGCGTTTTGTCTCTTAGAGCGCTAATTTCGAGTGGTTTTTGAACGCCGAAGTCGGTGATTGAATAGTTTTTGCCACAGCGTCCTGCAGAGTCTAAAACTACGGCGAAAGTGTAAGCACCGACCGTAGAGCTTCTGGCTGGTGTCAAATCACACCACAGTCGACATCCGCGTCTTTGACTCTTGCTGCGCGCTTTGCCACAATTTCCAACGATAATTCTTAAAAATAAGGATTAATTCACTACCATTACTATTTCGCCTCAGGGCACGGTCGGTGCGTCCAATTTCTCAAGGGCTACAATCCTGCCCTGTTGCTGTTGGGCGGCGGCGGATACACCATTCGTAACGTGGCCAGGTTCGTGAGCGTCTCCTTCTGTGCGTGTTGCGTGTTTTGCAGTCGGGGCGTGTTTCAGGTGCTGGACCTTCAAGACCGCCTGCGCCCTGGACCAGGACATTGCAAGTGGTTATTTTTGAGATTTTGCCCTACAAAATAGTTTGAATTATTGTCAAAATGCGTGATTTTAGAGTTCCCCTATAACGACTACTTCGAGTACTACGGACCGGACTTCAAGTTGCACATTAGTCCCTCCAACATGCAGAACCAGAACACAAGGGAGTACCTGGAGAAGATACAGTGAGCGTAGTAGTCTTTAGTATATGTGGTTTTTGCGCTATTTCTGTGAGATTTCCAGGCAGAAACTGATCGAGAACCTTCGCAGTCCGGCCCACGTCCCAAGCGTCCAGATGCACCGTTCGTTTCTTTTTGTTTTTTACCTAGTTGTTTTGTGGTATTTATTCGTTTTGATCCTATTGAAGCGCAACCGGAAGACGCGATCAAGAATCTCAACGAGGACGTACACGAGGACGAGGTCGACAGAAACAAGAGAGTCTCCAGTGAGTGTATTTCCTTCCCTCCCCGCCCCCTCCCTCCCTCCCCCCCCCTCCCCTCACCTCGTGCGTGTGTGTTCTATAGTCCGGGCGAGCGACAAGATGATCGATGACGCTGCCGACTACTACGAGGGCGAGAAGGAAGGAGGCGACCTGCGCAACGAACAGCCCCCTGAGGAGAAGGAAGATGAGGCGGCTCCCACCAATGGGGCTGGAGGAGGTGGGTTGGCGCCTCCAACTCCCCCACCCCCCCCCCCCCCCCCGCACTCTTCCCTCTAACTGAGTCATATCTCATTGTAGACTTGTCCGAGGATCAAAAGAAGCCAGAGGCTGATGAGGAGGGGGAGTTGGTGGGGGAGGAGGAGGCCGCTCCCCCTCCCCCCGCCAAGGAGGAAGAGGAGGGGGGAGAGGTCCCTCCTCCCAGCAAGGCGGAAGAGGCGCAGGAGGAAGATGGGGAGCTGCCAGAGGGTGGAGTGGAGCAGAAAGGGGGAGCTGAGGAGGGGGATGAGGGGGATGGAGAGGAGGAGCCACCGGCGGCGAGAAAGCCGAAGGTGGATGAGGAGCAGCAACAGGAGAAGGCGGAGACTGATAAGCCGGAGGAAGGGTGAGGGGGAGGGACGGGGCGAGTAGTGGGCAAGCAAGTTTACTCCGCTGTTGCAGGTCGGGGGAGCCTCCTCAGGGAGGGGGAGGGGGAGGGAGTGGCGGCCGAAGCCGTCACCGATCCCCCCACCCAGCCTTAGGCACCGACACTCGACTCTCACGCACAGGCTTGTAATTCGGGTTAGGCGACCGCTGTCTGTCACTCTCTCTCTCTCGTCTGTTATTCGACTAAGCGCATAAGTGCACCCACTGTCGCGTGTTTTGCTTGCCCGTTGTCGCGCGTTTTATGCACGGTAGCGGTGACGTTTGTCCGTCCGTTTGTCCGTTCGCACATGCGTGCTTGTCCGTGTCGTCTCCCAAATGAATTCGAATCGAAATGTAACGATGTAATGCCCCCCAATCACTGTCATCCGTACGTTAAACACTCTACTATATACGCAGAAAGATCGGAGCAATACGTAACTGAACGACG
>JASAMZ010004165.1:0-10841 GCA_030248115.1 Linhomoeus sp. GSCO2_2 | reverse complement strand
CCTCCCCTCCCATCTCCTTCCCTCCCCTCCTATCTCCCTCCCTCCCTCTTCCATCCTCCCCCTCCCTCCCGTACTTGAAACATTGACGCGCCCAGCCGCTTACTCGCTCTTCTTCCCTTCAGTGACAGCGACCCTCCGCCGGCCAAGCGAGGAAGGGGCTCCCCACCGCGCTTCCACTTCCAGCGTTCGCCGCCCCCAGGAGCCGAATTTTCGGTGACGCAAGCTCTACCGCTTGGGCGAGGGCAGTGGGAACGGCATGACCCCGGATGAGCCCCTGCAGCAGGCCTCCACCTGGCAGTTCGGACAGCCGGCGGCGGCGCACGCCTACGGCGCACCGGCGGCCGCCTACGGGGCTCCAACAGCGGCTCCTGCAGCGGTGATGCAGCAGCAGGCGAGGACGGCGCCCTCTGCAGCGAGTAGGGAGGCCAGCGATCCCATGCTGCCCAAGCCCCGGGACGCGTCAGTGCCTTCAAATGTGGATTGATTGACAGAGAATCTATGGAAGACTGGCAGCAATATACATATGGCGTTGCCCTCTGCCAACTTCTCCAGAACTCAAATCTTCCCGGTATTCCGCCGTTACCGCTTAGGCGCCCATCGCTGTCACTCTTTCGATGAACTTTCATCGTTCTTTTGACCAGAACTTGAACTTACAACCCATCCCTAATCTCTTCCAGGTGAATCAGAGTGGTCACTCCGCGCAGACACTGCTCCTCCTCTTCAGCCGATGTCTTGGTAGAAGCTTCGTTGTTGGTCCCGTCTTTGATCGTGGCCGAAATAGGATTTGGCTTGATGCAGAACACCACTGGAATGGGCCCGTCTGAACGAGGCGAACGTGCCAACCGAGTCTGCCACTTCTACTGCCACCGAATCGCACTTCAACGAAACGCTTTTTCTGGTGTACTCTTCCTATCGATGTGTACCCTGAATCAACTGCTCGAGCTCCTCCTTCTCCTCTGAAGTGGCGACGACCAATCGAATCTCTCGGACGAAGGCGGCGCAGTGCTCCGACTGCAGCTGCAGCAGCAGGTGTCGGCCCAGGCAGGAAGCCGCCCCAGTGACCAGTACCACCTCCTTTCCCTTCTTCTCATTTCCCTCTTCCATGCTTTCAGAAGTCGTGGAACGGATGGGGAATTCGGCGGGGGAATCGACCGATTCGCTCTCGGCTTCTACAATCGCGGAAGAGGCGAGGCTGATCTTCTGGGCGACGTGTGTGTGGTGAAAAGAGGGAAAGAGAGACGTCAAGAGCGTGCGCGGTCAATGCAGTGCAGAGAAAGGCGTCGCGTCGCGGGGAGGGAGGGAGATGGGAGGGGAGGGAGGGAGATAGGAGGGGAGGGAAGGAGGGGATGGGAGGGGAGGGAGGGAGAGAGGAGGTGAGGGAGGGAGATGGGAGGGGAGGGAGGGAGAGAGGAGGGGAGTGGGAGGAGGACGCCCCCATCATTCACGTCGACAGTCCATGGAGTTCCCTCTTGCTGCCCCTTCTCCGACTGTCTTCCGCCTTGTCTATGGGACAGTTGGGTGTCCTGTGAGAATAATGCAGAGACTCCTGACGTGAACATGCTAATAGTAATACCACCAATCCATGAAATCACTGGGCGCATACTTGTGGTCGACTTGCCCGCAGCGGAAGCAGGCATCAGCCATTCCGGGCTCTCGGCGCAGTCGGCTGGTGGACTTCTCGATGTGAATGGGCCTTCCCTGCAGCATGTAGTTGTCCAGGTTCTTCCGCACAACTTCCGCCTCGTCGTCGTTGTTCACGTGCTGAACAGCAGCCATGCGCAGTGGTAGCACAGTGCATGGCGTCTACGACTTACTGTACCTTAAACACTTTAGATTTGAATAACTCGCGCGAGGGGTCGAATTTTTTGACGCGGTTTGTTGCATTCGGCAGAGAAAACCATTACACTTTTCGTGTGTAAGTATCAATGAATTTCGTTAGCCACAGAATATTTGCACTTTGATCAATACGACTTACACTGGAATGAGACTACTTAATACGTTTCTTCTTGTCCCCTAAACGAAATCAGCATGCATGACCAACGCAGCGTGCGATAGCGAACGACAAACTTAGACCAAAGTGAGAATCTCCAACGCCGCCCCTGACAACGACCACCAAACAACTTCGATGGTCTGCGACACGAGCTGCATTAGTCGCACCGCTGCCATTTAAGCGTCAAATGAAAGAGTACTAGGTGGACTTACTCCACTACAGAATCCACTTGCCTACGTGCCAGGACTATGTGGATAGAGCCTGAGCAAGCGACTGAATTGGCCAATTCTGTTAATTCCAGCGCAAATTTTCTGCAAATTTTACGAAACTCATTGATACTTACACAATATGAAATTTGTCAGGGCTTTCTCTGTCGAATTCAACAAATCGCGTGAAAAGTTCGTCGCCTAGCTCGAGTTATTCAAATTTGAAAAGTGTAAAACTAGTCGTGGACACCGTTACATGGTGGGTCGGAAGGATTCTATACGGATAGCTACACGTCCTACGCAACTCTTCAACGAGCAACGCAAATCGTCCGTCCGGTCTGGAAGCGCCCGGCAGCGCTAGAAACTTCCAATAAGAGCACGGTCAGGCCGACAATCGGAAGGTCATCGTGCCCCATTGCATGAAAACTTTTGCTTCCGATCCGCTTTGGAACGTCACTGTCAAACTTGGCTCTAACTGATTCAGCGAAGGTATGTTTGTTGTATCTTACTGCAATTCAGCTCTTTAGTCAGCACTCCACCTCCTCGTCGATCAACAAACCTTCAATACCCACACCTACTTACCTATAGGTACCTACCAAAACACTTCTCTCTCACCACGAAGGCGTAGTTATTGACCACATCGCACTCTCGGACGGTGGCATGTCTGGATACCAGTTCGCGCAGCATGTCAGAGCTGACCTGGCCCGACAGGTTGCCCACAAACAACTTCACCATGATTTCAGTTGATGATGAACAGACAAGCTGGGTGAAAAGAATACACTTCCCACCCCAATTTAGGCACACAATGATCGCGACTCGCGAGTGATGTGAATAGCTACATATTATCAAAGGCAACGTTCGGAATAGCGCAATTCCATGCAATGTACACGACAGCGGCGCGAGACGCTTCACATAGCGCACTTCCAATAACGAGAATGGCATGAGCAATAATCGGCGGACCAGGCGTACTATACATTGCACTAAAGCTCGTGCTCCTAGGTAGTGTGAAACGACATTGTCACACGTGGCGATATTGGATTCATCCTAGGCATGCCTCATCCTACTGCACCTATCCACTTATGTAATAAGCCTCCAACGCTACATACATCGGCCACAAAATTTTCAACTCACCCTAAACCAACCCATTGAAACCTCTCAGAGCTCTCAAAACCCTAACAATTCACTAACGCCAACACAGTGACCACGAAGGAGCAATTCTTGAAGACGTCGCCCTCTCGTGAGTAGGTAACTGAGACAGCACGAGAGAAGGCCGGTTTCTTTGAGTCGTTGTGTACTGTAGCGCCCGTCTGTGTGGCCGCTCAATTTCAGGCATCGACCTGCAGAGCTTGCTCTCCGCCTTACCAGAGCACTCCCAGGCTTCAGATGCCTCCAGGAGGGGAAAGGCCACCCTAAAGCTCGTCAGACAGTTTCAGCGAGACTTCACAGTCATTGAGAAGGCACAAATTGCAGTGTCAGGTGACTATGGCATTGCTGAATCAGTCCACTTTGCAGTGTCCCAAGCCAGTGGTGGCCGCCATTCATGGCTTCTGCTACCTACGGCGGCGCCCTCAGTCTCATCACGGCCTGCGACATTCGCTACTGCAGTCAGGACGCCGTCTTCACTCTGAAAGTGGGTAGAGGTCACGTTTCAGCTTGGCAGAAGATCTTGGGGGCGTCGCCCTCTCCCAAAGGAGACAAGGTTCTTGGCCGCGTGTTGGCCGTCTTAATTCCGCTTGTGCTGGGCCAGAGCGCGGTAGTAGTCGTCCATGTTTGGGAGCCGTGGAATAGGGGGTCGGCCTGGTAGCTCTTGACTTTGGGCCCTCGTTGCATGCCATAGCACGTGATGTAGTTAGGCGGGGTCAAATATGTAGATCTTCTGCGCCAACGAGGGTTCCATCCAATTTCGTCCAAATTCGCCACAGCAGGTGGGCTCGTTGGTCGTAGTGGCCAGGACAAAGCTCAACAGGAGCAGGAGAGCCATCAGTGGAAGGCCAAATAGCCTGGCACTAGCCCGCTGAATCTTCCGCTGGCCCCTTGTGATGAGGGATCTTCGACTGGAGGTGTTGTTTCTGGGTGTTCGTTTCTGGGATTGGAAGAGCCAAATCCTCGATTGCCTCTTATGGTGGCTGGTATATAGGGCACCCTTTGTAGTTGTGACGTCGCGTATGGCATGCAGACGGCTTGGGCAATGGCTTCGCCCTTCTCGACCTCAATGGTCTGCTCTCCGTGGTTGAAAAGCATGACTCCGACGTTTCCCGTGTAGTCGGGGTCAATCACTCCAGCTTCCACTGTGACTCCTCGGGCTGCCGTGCTCGGCCGGCTTTCCAGCTTGATGAAGTAGCCTTTTGGGGGTTGTAGAACCAAGTCGGTAAAGCATTTTCGCATGGTCCTGGGTGGAAGTCGGATGAGAGCGCTGGCGCGCAGATCGTAGCCCACACTGCCTGGATGGGCTCTGGTTGGCAAATGGGCGTTGCTGGACAGCAGTTGGACCTTCATGAGGCCGTCAACTTCTTGGCTTCGATCGGGTTCATCTTGGTCGGTGTTGTGTTCTGTGGCCTGACCCATTGCAGTCGTGAGTTCGGCGCTGTCTTCATCCATGGCTGTCTCAGTTGTCCCTGGTGGTAGGCACTCACAGTCGCCCTTTGTAGTGTGAGTGCACACGGCACAGAAGTAGGCGTTTTGGCAGTTGCGCTTTCTGCACTTGACGGTTGGCAAATCGATCGCATTTGCCGTGGCATGACCACTGGGGCACTTCAGCTCGTTTTGGCACACCATGGAATTCGCCAGAAAATCTTCGCTGTTGTGCTCGACGCAGATTGCCTCTTCTGCAGCTTTGCTGCTTGTGACTTCCTGCGCTGGTTGTATTTGGGTCGCTGGAGGACACGCGTCGTGGTCCATTGTTTCATGGGCGCAGACACCGCAGATGACTGGCAGGTCGCAGCTCTCGCTGTCGCAGTTCACCATGCGGCTCAAGTTGACGTCCGCCAAGTTGTGACCTTCAGAGCAGGTTAGCAGCTGACGACACTGGATTGGCAACTGGAAAAAGTCCGCGTCTTCGTGATCGCATTGGGGTTTGGTTACTCCCAGGTACATCCAAGTGACTTCGCCTTCAAACTGGTGAGAGGTGTCTTCTTCTCTTCCGCATTGATTGGGCCACTGATTGGTTTCCCCAGCAGTGATGGCGGGTGGCTCATGCTGCCCGCTTGGCAGTTGCTGCTGAGAGAGTCTCTCCTTCAGATCGTTGATGCTGTTGAGCAGGTCGGCAGTTGATGGTTCGTCTGGTTCTGTGACCGTGTAGAGGTGACCTCCTTGACAACTGTGCCCTCTTCCGTAGCCACTGAAGTTGTTTGGTTGGAAGCGGTTGGTGGAGTAGCCGCGGTCATGCGAGTTGTTGAGATCTCGCTGTCGAGTGAAGCATTCTTTCATCATGTGACCTGGCCGTTGGCAGTTGTAGCACACCACACTTGAAGTGGTTGCAAAGCGTCCACTGGCGTTGTGTTGCCACTGCAGTTCTCGTTGGGCTAATTGAAGCTTGAAGCACATTGGTGCCGTGTGGCCAATTGCCCTGCAGTACTCGCACTGGGGTCTCGTGTCTGGGTTGTTTTCCAATTCGTAGACTTTCACGGGCGCGTCTGGAGCGGTGGCTTCGTGTTTTCCAGCGATGAGCGCGTCGTGCGCTTCCTCAAGTGACGCCGCTCTCACTGCTTCTGCAAAGGTAGATGGGCAGGTCCTCAGCACTGCTTTGCGAAGTCCATCGCGATCCCGCAGTTTACCTGTGAAGCAGTTGAGCATCTGCGTTTCTTGGGCCGACGCTGGGTAGGCACTGGTGACCGGGTAGGCGCCTTCCGTCAGTCGCTCGATGTCGCCAGCGTACGAGGCGACGTCTTCTTGTTCGCTTATCTTCCTGTTGTGCAGCTTTGCGGTGAAGAACTTCTCTTCTTCCATGGGCTGGAGGTGTCGCAATGGCGCCTGTTTGGCGGCGTCGTAGCTGTCGGCGTCGGGGGAACGCAAGCCGCGAATCGCATCTAAAGCGGTGCCTTCCAGGCAGGACGGCAGTAAGCGGCGATCAGCACAAATGTTCCGAGCCAAAAATTCTTCAGACCGGCGGATCCACTCGGAGAAGCTCTGTGAACAATGACTGCTCTAGCGAGCAATTACTCGACGTTTGGTCTGACACATCATTACCCTTACCATGCCCACTCCAGCGTAAGAGTAGGCGGACTGTTGTGTGCCCACTGTCTCATAGGGCGCGACGGCTGTGGCCGCGGCCTGTGGCTGGGCGGCAGCCGCCGCTATCGCTCCTCTGGCCATCATCTCCCTCTCGAGGCGTTCCCGGTAGTAGTAGTAGCGCTCGCGCGTCGTCGCGTACGCCTCCCGAGTGGCCGCCGATGGCGCCGTCCTCGCCTGCTGCTGCATCAGTGCTGCAGGGGCGGCTGCCGCCGGTGCACCATACACCTGCGCCGCCGCCGGCTGTCCGAACATCCAGGTGGAGGCCTGCTGCTGGGACTGCTGCAGTGTCATACCGTAGCCGGCGCTCCCACTGTTCGACCCAGCGATGGAGCCGTAACCGAAGTAGGGCTGCTGCTGCTCCACCGGAAGCTGGAAGTGGAAGCGCGGAGGGGAGCACCTTCCTCGCTTGGCCGGAGGGTAGCTATCACTGAATGGAAGAGGAGCGAGTAAGCGTTTTGGCGCGTCAATGCTTCAATCACGGGAGAGAGGGGGGAGGGAGCAGGGAGGGGAGGGAGGGAGATGGGAGGGGGGGGGGGGGGGGGGGGAGGGAGGGAGATGGGAGGGGAGGAGAGGGAGATAGAGGAGGGGGTGGGAGGGGAGGGAGGAGATGGGAGGGGGGGAGGGGAGGGGGGGGGGGGGGGAGGGAGGCAGATGAGAGTGGAGTGTGACTGGGAGAAACCCATCACTCACGACGACAGTCCATGGAGTCCCCTCTTGCTGCCGTTGAAGGAGGTGGGCGAGCGGCGTCGACTGGCGCTGCCCCCTCTCCGACTGTCCTCCGCCTTGTCTATGGGACAGTTGGGCGTCCTGTGAGAATGCAGACTCCTGATATGAACATGCAGGATCCACGAAATCACTGGGCGCATACTTGTGGTCGACTTGTCCGCAGCGGAAGCAGGCGTCAGCCATTCCGGGCTCTCGGCGCAGTCGGCTGGTGGACTTCTCAATGTGAATGGGCCTTCCCTGCAGCATGTAGTTGTCCAGGTTCTTCCGCACAACCTCCGCCTCGTCGTCGTTGTTCACGTGCTGAACAGCAGTCATGCGCAGTCAAAGTACAGTGCACGGTGGGTAGAAAAGTTTATACTTTCACCCCACTGTGGTACACAATCGCGAGGGATGCGGATAGCTACATACCAAAGACAACGCTTGGCATAGTGCAAATCCTGGCAAGTATACGACAGCAGCGCGAGACGATTTGCACAGCGTACTTCCAATAACGAGGATGGCATGGCCAATAATCGGCGCAACAGACGTCCTACAAAGCTCGTGTTCCTACGTAGTGTGAAACGACATTGTCACACGTGCCGATATTGGATTCGTCCTAGGCATGCTGCATCCTACAGCATCTATCCACTTAGTAAGCTCTCCAACGCTACATAGGAACATCGGACGCAAAACCCTCAACTCACCCTAAACCCAACCCATTGAAATCTCTCAGAGCTCTCAAAACCCTAACAATTCACTACCGCCAACCCACTGACCACGAAGGCGTAATTCTTGAGCACATCGCACTCTCTGACGGTGGCGTGTCTGGAGACCCACTCTCGCAGCCAGTAGCGGATCCCGGGGGGGGGGGGCGGTTGTGCGTCCGCCCCCCCCATTCGGCCAAACCGCCCCCCCCCATTCCCCCTCCCGAGAAAAAAAAATTGCGCGGCAGCACCTCCAAAGCAAAAAATTTTCGCCTGCGGCGCTATTTTATAGCACTTTTGTACCAAAATGAGCCAAAATCGGCTAAAATTTTCGCCTGCGGCGCTATTTTATAGCACTTTTGTACCAAAATAGGCCAAAATCGGCCAAAATTTTTGCCTGCGGCACTATTTTATAGCACTTTTGTACCAAAATAGGCCAAAACCGGACACAATTTTTGCCTGCGGCGCTATTTTAAAGCATTTTTGTACCAACACAGGCCAAAATCGGCAAAAATTTTTGCCTGTGGCGCAAATTTTTTTGTGTGCGTTTATAGCATCTTGGTTCCCCCTGCGGCCTCAAAAATTCCGCCCCCCCCCCCATTCCAAAATCCTGGATCCGCCACTGCTCGCAGCATGTTAGAGCTGACCTGGTCCGACAGGTTGCCCACGAACAACTTCACGACGATTTGATGATGAACTAAACGGGACAGCACTGCTAGTTTTATAAGCTTCGTTCAGGCTTCGTTCGCACTGCAAAGCGAAGACAACATATCACTCTTCTCAACTACAGAGGCAAACAACTGCGAACGCGGGGGAGCGAACATGATGTTATACGCTGTCGCCGTACTGCATGCGGCAACAAACGTTGCCGATTGTTCGACTGTGGAGTGGATCCGCTCTGACAAGACCAAATTATTTTGTTATGACAAGAATCTCTAAGCGGCCAATACAGAAACAGCCACCCTCTAGAACGGCTGCAAGAACATCTTGAAAAACCAAGCAGTATAGAAAACCAAACAGTGAGCATCAACATCGAACATCACAGTCTGTCGTCGACCAACAAAGTGCATGCACGGTGCCTACTGCACGGACTACTGTACCTACCGTCACACTTTCAGCCGATTAGTGTCGATTACCCCCTTCTTGATGGCAGCCAGAATGCCCTCGTCAACAACCAGCAGTCAGACTTGGGTTCAGATCGTTTCCCAATTGGCCGTCCACAGGCCGACAGAGTATGTGGTGCACGTGCAGCTGAATCGACCCGCCAAGAGGAGCGCGCTCAGCACGGACCTCTGGAGGTTCACTGAGTTCACCGTACCGTAATCTCCGTTTGACTACGGCATCAGGCCCGCTCATTCAGGGAGATTGGTCGCTACTTCGAGAGGTTGTTGAGAGACAAGGATTGTGAAGCTGTGGTGCTTTCGGGAGTCGGGAAGGCGTTCTGCGCTGGTCAGTATGAGGGTTTCAGTGGTGCTATCAATCTTCGTATGGAATAAATCGCTGTATTCGTGCGCTCTCTAGGTGTTCCGCCATTGGTTCTGGTTCTGGTAAATGCCAAGTTGACCTTGTAGCAAGTGTTGTGTCTGTGAGGACCATGGGTGAGTGGGTGAGAAGTTGAGCAGGAGAGAAGGCCGAATTCGATGTGTGTTCATTTGAATTCATTCATGGCCGAATGTGTTCATTTGAATCGCACTGTAAGTGCCCATCTGCGTACCCCATCTCAGGTATCGACCTGCGAGCACACTCTCCGCTTTCCACGAGCATTCGCAGGCGCCTGACGCCTCCAGGAGGTGAGAGGCAATCTTGGAGCTCATCAGACAGCGATACTTCACAACCATTGAGAAAGAGCGACTGCCGAGTGCCACTGCTACGTTATTGTGACCACACTAAATTAGTCCATTTTGTAGTGCCCACAGCCTGTGGTGGCGGCCATTCGTGGCTTCTGCTACGGCTGTTCGAGTTTAATCACGGCCTGCGACATTAGCTACTGTAGTCAGGACGCCGTCTTCACTCTGAAAGTGGATAGAGGTCGCGTTTCAGAGCCGCGCGATGAAGGACACACATCCATCCACTTTGCTCGAGTCTTCATCAGTTGCTCATAAAAGATTTGAGGCCTGGCTGAGAATAGGCTGCCTTCCAATTTTGTGTCATTGGCCCAAAATCCATCTGCGACTGATATTCGTACATGACCGCTTTGCATACATACACATAACGCTTTCTTCCACTGCGTTAATGAGAGAGCCATGCAGGAGGTCGATTCAGGCCTGGCGGCCGACGTAAGCGCTCCGCAGAGATTGCCCAAGGTGGTGGCCAATGACAGTCTTCTCCGGGAGTTGGCCTACACCGCCAGGAACTTCGGCCCTGACGAGGCCTTCAGTCTGGGTGAATTTTCAATGGTCTCACAACTGAGTGACGGTGGTCTCGTTGGTGGACGTTGGAACTGGCCATCGCCTTCTTCCTTCCTCCTGTCTCAGGTCTGGTCCTCGCAGCGGGAGGCGGTCACAGGGGATCTTCAGCTGGCCTCAAACATGGCCGTAAAGAGTCCGGTGGCCGTCCAGGGGACAAAGGTCAACCTCAACTAGTACTCCAGAGAGTACTCTGTGGACGAGTCACTGGAGTACATGGTGGGAAACTGCAGTATGTACATATGATGACTGTGAACTGAGAAGACAGATACAGTACCACACACAGCACAGGCCGCGTGGAACGCTCTCCCTCTGCAGCCTGAAGACCTCATCAACTCTGTGACGGCCGCCGCCACCAAAAGCGAAAAGCCGCCAATCTTTTCCAGACTGTGATCGTGATTGATGACCAGTGAATATTTGAGACCGACTGAGAAAAGAGTTGACCTAACAAATGCCAGTGGACGAAATCGAAAGAAAGCAAGTGTTTGGTTGCATCGTTGATGTTCTTTATTGTTGATGTTGATGGTTGCATCGTTGATGCGCCAGACGAGCACAATCGAGACAACCCAGCGGGCTCTAGAACAGCTGCGTGAACATTTTG
>JASAMZ010004164.1:0-22256 GCA_030248115.1 Linhomoeus sp. GSCO2_2 | reverse complement strand
GGCAGGCAGCCGGCGTGCGCACACTGGGATATGCAAAAGAAGGGTCGGCTAATTTGATGGTCAAATTCTTGGAGGTGTCAGAATTATTTCCCCATCTTTTACAAGCCAATCTCACCAGAGAAGCGAGCAAAGAAGCTTGCAGATAGAAATTAACTGGCTACAAGTAACAGAGAGAAGAAGTTAGGAAGATAAAGTCGTCAATGGCGGTCGACCTACTCCAAGCTATGGCACTGACGGCGGCGACGGCGTTGCTGAGCGCGGCGCTGGCAATTGGCTGCTTCAAGAAGAAGAAGGTCGATGAATTGAAGTTATTGAAGCAAATCCCAGATTCTCCACTTCTTTCAGAAAGAGGCGAAATCGGAGAGCACGCGGCAGCCGACGCGCTCGAAGTCGAGGCGGCGGCAGCAGCGGAGGAAGAGCGCAAGCGACGAGCCCTCCAAGAAGCGGCGGTGGCGAGCGGGGCCTCCGCCCTCGGACAAGATCATGGCGCAGACGGAGACGACGGACGTGCACGACGACTACGAGTACATCGACATCGACCAGTCCTTCGAGGTCCAGGCGACGCCGGCCGAGACGTCATTGGAGGAGGAAGGGACGCCGGCGGCGCTCGACGCCACGCCCAGCGCCACGGACGAGGAGGAGACGCAGCCGACGCCGATCGCCGTCGTCGGACCGAAGGTTGGGGTACTGTAGCCGAAAGAATTTACCAGCGGTGACCAAACGCAGTGGCTTTGATTTCTCGCGTTCAGCTGGACCACCAGACGATGGAGGAGAAGAAGGAGTCGTTCTTCCTGGCCGACTACGACCCACTGCTGCAGAAGCGAGTGCAAGCGAAGTCGCGCCCGTCATCAACGCCGGGCCTGATCGGGGCCGAGATCGAGGCCGCCAAACGGCAGCTGGAAGAGGAGCAGCAACTGGCTCAGCTGGTGAGAGACGGGCCATGTCAAGTGATGAGAGTTCCTTCAAAGCGCACGCCTTTGTCGCCGCAGGGCATGGGAAGGCAGCAGCAGCAGCAGGCGCTGGCGGCTCAATTGGTCGTGGGCCAGCAGCAGCTGCAGATAGAGAAGCAGGGTCTCGAGTGGGAGCGCCAACAGCAGCAGCAGCAGTTGTTGCTGGCCGCCCAGCAGCAGCAGGAGGCGATGCTGGCCATGCAGCAGCTGAAGCAACTGCAGCAGATGGAGCAGATGCAGCAGCTCCAGCAGCAGAAGCGGAGGCCGGGCATCATATCGCCGCCGTAAGTCCACCATGCGCCGGAGGAGCTCGACAGAAACTTCAATGCGTCCGCTCGATTTCTAGGGCGTCTCCGTTCCAACAACCGATGCCCTACCGGCATGATTACGAGTATGGCGACCAAGGTGGGTACTGGGACGGGGCCGACGACGACGGATACGACGTTCGTGTGTAGCTGCTCTAGCACAAAGTCTCGCATTACACTACGGTAACCCTCCTTCAGTACTACGACGAAGGGGACGAATACGGTTACGGCGACGACGAATACTACGGCGAGGACGACGGCTACGAGCCCTATCCGCAGGACTACGGACAGTACGGCGGCGACGCGGCCGACCAATTCGGCGGCGGCGGCCAGCGCCAACAGCAGCAGCAAATGATGTGCTTCTTTCATTGCTGCATACTGTAGCATAAAGCCCTACCACACTGAACAAACTCCGGCGCAGGAAGGGCGATCGTCACGGCAAGAAGGCTGGCAAAGGGGGCGGCATGGCCGGCCGACCGGGCGCCGACCGACTTCACCAGCAGATGGCGAAGCAGATGCGAGCTAACCAGAAGCAGGGCAGGGGAAGGGCCCGAGGAAGAGCCAGAGGAGGGCGCCGTCCGCCCAGGCGCAGGTCCGGACATAGGATACGGTAGCTGCGCAACCTACCACCTACAGTGTATACAGCTTGCTCCTATTCAGAGCGACTCGCAACGGCGCGCGAGGACGCGGCGGGCCGGCCGGCAATCGACGGCGACCTCGACGTCGTCCCGCCGGCGGCAGACGCGGAGGAGCGGCCGGCGACCGATGGACGGCACTGAATCGGAATCGACCCGTCGCGGCGCCCAAGAAGGCGTCGCCGCCGGCGGCGGGGCGCAAAGGGAAGCCGCCCGTTCCGCCCAAACCCAGAGGCCTGATGAATCGGGGAAGGGGCGCGCCGGCGCCCAGACGAGCGCCGCCCGCACCGCCCAAGAACCGGCGCGCGGCTGTGCCGCCACCCAGAGGTTTGAGTGGGATCGATTCACTTCCAACCGTCGTCTCAAATCGCCTACTGTTCCATTGGCGCTTCAGTGCGCGCCGCCAGACACGGCATTCGGCCCGGAGGCAAGAGGAGAGGCGGCGCCGTCGGGGGCGGAGGACGCAAGGGCGGCGCGGCCAAAGTGGGAAAGCGGCGCAAGTAGAAAAGGCGAGATCCGTAACGAACCGCGTGATGATAATGAAGAAGAGACGATCGCTCGACGACTGCGCGCGACGACGTTGTGTCCGAACAGCGAAAAGAGAGACGAAACGGGAAGTGTATACTGTAGGTGGCGGGTTAGGTCCGCGCGGAGGCTGGATAAGGACGCGACTACTGTAAACTACCTGGTGCAGGCGACGACGACGGCCGAGTAGTCGCGCGTCAAGGGCTTCACGAAGTCGACGTCGTGATTGAAAGCGGCCTGAAGCAACAAAAGGCTTCACAACCTTCAATAGGGTCAAACATCATAAAACATCGAATGGAAAAGAAAGTGCGTTACCGACTTTAGCTTTGCCAAATGTACCTTACGATGTCGTAATGCTCTAGATTACTGTAACAGCAAGATACTACTCACCAAGCAGACGTATTCTTGGCAGGCGGCCTCCTTCCAGCATTGGAACAAGTGTGTCAGTCCCGTAACTACCACTTTGCTTCTGCTCTTTGCTGTTGTTGAACCGTCGCCAAAAGGCGCCAGCATAGACAGGGAAGTATCCAATAAAACCAGTGTCGGCATTGTAACCAGAACTACTAATATTTCGGATCTTTATGTTTGCAATTTTGGTGTGGCAACAGAAATCCCAAGGCGGGAACTGCCCCTACGATATCGAGCTTCCGGCTGCCGTGGCACTACAGGAAACCAACTGTTTATTGTCCGGAAACGCACGCCGGCGAAGGGCAAGAATCGTAGCAGTAGTGCTGTCGCGCGCTGCCACCGTACACCTTCGAGAATGGAGAAAGAAAGAACGATCTTGGAACTCGGCAGATCGCGCACGCACGCAAATTGCACTCGATAGACGTCGGTGGCGCCTTTGACAGCAGCTCGTCTCGCAATAACTGTCTACCTACAGTATTCCCTACCGTACACCGCGTCTCCCAGAGCGGCAGCGATCGAATTCGGCATAGGCAACGAACGAACGGACAAGACAGCGCGATTCAAAAACAGCGATCTGCCACGACAGACGAGAAACGGACGCTCGCAATCCTACCGCGCACGACAGAAGAATGGTAGTAGTTAGAGGGCAAGAGGAAACGACGACTCGTCTACCATAGAATCAAAAAAGGAGCGTCAATATCGACTGCAACAACACTGGAATTTCTGCTTGGCGACGACCATGCGCCATCGTGCAGGAGTCCCCGCATCGAGCCGCCCCCACGCGTTTATGCAGGGACTCCTGTACGACCACGCGCAGCTTCAATCTCGCCTCAGTCGACACAGTATAAAGCGTGTAACAGTGACAACAACTACGGCGCTTTCACATCATGCGCGCCTTCTGCTGGAGGTTGTCTCGGCGGTCGGAGACGACGGGGGCGTCGGCGCCTGCGGCCTGGCTAGCGAGGGGGTACTCGCGACTCACGACGCACAGGTACTCGGCCTGGTCGTCGTTGTTGTACTGGTAGGAGGAGCCGATGGGCACCAGCTGCAATGCAACAACACGTGCACTAAACAAGTGTACTAGAGCGGCGAAGTCAGGGCGAATATCGGCTGCGGATTGATTAGACTCCGCTGTACGCTAGAACCGACCACTTTCTAGATGGCCTGGTCCGCTACATTTGCCTGCCTTCAGCCAAACATTCACGTATCCACATGTGCTCAAACGACACATGATCACAAACCGACCGAAATAGACAAGGTTGCGGATGTCAACAAATAGTAATCAGCGAACCTGCTCGAATCGCCATCCGTCCGACATGGCCGAGACGACGTTGGTCAGCTCGTCCTCGTGACACTGGAGCACGCGGTAGACGTGGCTCGTCTGCAACAGACACATTAGTTCATACATGTCTGAATAACTCCTCAGTCGTTTGAATCCAATCTTCTCTCGGCCCTTCCCAGACCGTCTAAGCTCACAGTTTGCCACCCCGCCACGCCACCCCGTATTTCCACTCACGTCCTTCTGTATGATGAGGCCGTCCCTGCGTCCGATGCGCTCCTTGCACAGCTGTATTAACCCCGAGAGATTGTAGAACTCGGCCTCCTCCAGTACTCCCTCCTCGGAGACGCCCTGATTGAGAACCAGGCGGCCGTGGCGCAGGTAGTTCAGTACCACGCCGAAGTACTCGGGGTCGCGGTCGATCAGGTAGGCGCCGCTCGAGTCCTGCAGTAGAACTGCCGATTCAGGAAGCTAACACGGCGGATATGATGGACGCCTGAACCTTGTCCGAGAGCAGGTCCGGGTCCTCTTGGCACAGGCGGTAGAGAAAGGACTTGTTGTCCCGGCACAGGGTCGTCTTCGTCGTCAGGAAGGTCTTGCCTGCAATTGGGGCGCGTGGAGCTACTACAACGTTCCTCCGTTATTTATTGTGGAAGCAGCATATGGGCGCACCGCCGACGTTGAGACGGATCCAGATCTCCTTGCGCTGTGCCCGTCGCCGCTCGAATCCTTCCGCCACGGCAGCAGCGGCCGACTCGCCGTCGACCACGACGGCGGCCGCCGGTGAAGACGACGACGTCGGCATCTGCTCGTCGTCGCAGAAGGCGGAAGCGGAAGAGCAGCCTGCCGCCGTCGACGGTTGTACGGCGTCCATTCGCGATTCCGCGTTTTGCTCGAGTGTCAAAATTGGGGTCAAACTAAGCTTCGACCTGAACAAAACGCTTTCCTGCTTTCTCCGCTTGTTTTCGTTTCGCGCACGCGCCTATCTCGACGAACCTAGAGGGGCGTCAACTACCAGTCAAGAGGCGATGGCGACGGAATCAATACGGGACGCTAGACCGAGGGCCTCCCTACTGGAACAAAGGCGGAACCCCATAATTAATGAAGCGGGGCGCCCGGCGACGACGGCGGCGCCGCTACAGGATAGATGAGAAAGGGACAAGAAGACGGCCGGATGAAAAGCGGCTGCGTAGTCGCAAGCGGTGGCGCCGGCGAGGAAGAGAGGGGGGGGGGGGGGGGGGGTTGGCAGAAAGGCGAGGGTCCAACCGGAAGGAGCCCCCTAGCCCTCGAATGGCCGGAGATAACGGGGAGGGAGGGAGGGAAGGACGTGAAATAACTCTGTTCTGCCGCGCACAAGGGCCGGCTAACCACCAGCCGAGTCGAGTCGAGCCGGCAGTGGCCCTCTCCCCTGCCTTCGCTGTCGTCGCCCATTCAATTCAATGGCGCCAGCGGAGCGGCCATCATGGCTCCTTTTTCCGCGCCGCCGATCGGCTGCGCCGCTTCCCTACCCTCCCTTGCGCCCTCTCACAGTGCCTTCCTCCAATAGCGACGACAGTCACCGGCTCACCTCGTAGGGAGTAACAGCCGACTCCCGACCTACGGTAGAATCGAATCGCCATCAAATCAGCCGTGAAGAATCCGGTGGTTCTTTGATCACTCCGATTGCTTAATCGACTGAGACTCTGCATAGGTTTGGAGGAATCACCTGGACGCCAGCTTATTAGGAAGAATACGGTACGTGAACCGCGGCGCCAAGAGGGAACGGGAACGAAAGCCGATAGGAGGGAAGCGAGCCAGAGGAGGGGGAGAGTAGCGCCAAAGAAGGGAAGACGGGACGGCTAAGACCGTTCCCTATCTATCGGAGCGAATGTTGTCAGTCTTGTGACGAGATGGCCAAGTTTAGCCCCCAATAGCCAATAGTCGATGCCGTCGATGCCCCGCTGGCGACGACGGCAAGGAGGGAAGTGTTCCAAAGAAGAGCTCGCTTCCATCGCCCCAAAAGTAGAATGTAGAAGAGAACACAGGCCGAAGGAACAGAGAACGCGACAACGACAACGAAACAGCAGAGAGACAGAAGAAAGGCGGCGAGGAAACGTTTTCGGTCAACTTGCTTCGAAAACAGGGTAGCTGAAGCCCCTTTGGTTATAGGCAATCGAGAGAAGCCAGAAGTGATAGAAAAGACGGACAGTCTCTGGGCTATATCAACAACCAGCAACCTCATTCAAAAGTTGAACATTGAACAACGTTGGCATCGCACAAAGGTGCAGGCCACACGGAGGCCAGGGGGGTCTTCTTAAGGAAAATTTGGGACAGGGGGGGGGGGAAGGTTCCACTTTAGCGGTCCAAAAATTGTCCGCACTTTAGCGACCCAAAAGGTTTGGCTTACTATTACCGACAGCAACTGTTCCAGATTAGCGGCCCTAAGAGTTGGAACTATTCCACATTAGCGGCCCGAAATGCGACAACTATTCCAGATTAGCGTCCCAACCGCTTAGGCTTTGTCTCCGGCTTAGGCTTCATCTCCGGCTTAGGCTCAGGCTTAGGCTCAGGCTTAGGCTTCGTCTCCGGCTTAGGCTCAGGCTTAGGTTTAGGTTTAGGCTGAGGCTCAGGCTTAGGTTTAGGCTGAGGCTCAGCGCTTAGACTCAGCTTAGGCTTACCTTGCCAGTCCGAGCCTGAGCCTAAGCCTGGGCTGAGTCTAAGCCTAAGCCTGAGCCCAAGCCTGAGCCCAAGCCTGAGCCCAAGCCGGAGACGAAGCCTAAGCCTGAGCCTAGCCGTACAGACGGTTGGGACGCTAATCTGGAATAGTTGCCTTAGCTTAGCTTAGCCTAAGTTTAGTCTAAATGGCGTTTGGCGATGTTTGGGACGCTAATCTGGAATAGTTCCACATTTTAGGGCCACCAATCTGGAATAGTTGCTTCAGCCAAAGCAAAAGACTTACGTTTTGGGTCGCTAACTCGCTGAGTAGCGTTCCGCGAAAAAGCGTTCCTCCAGCGTTCCTCAGACTGGCCGCCAAAAAGTTTGGCGGCCAAAAAAAAAAGCGTTCCGCAGAATGGCAGCCAAACGTGCAGACAAGCAAGATTTTGGCGGCGAAAATCTCGCCGATTTTGGCCGCCAAAAGCGGATCAGCTTTGGCGGCCAAAATCCGCCCGGCGGATTTTGGCCGCCAAAATGTGCCGCGGCGGGCCGGCCCCGGCGGCGATCTTGGCCGCCAAAATGTGACTTGCCTGCAGATTTTGGCGAACAAAATCTCTCACGGCGGCCCGGCCCTGGAGCGGACTTTAGCTGCCAAAATGTGCCGCTGTGGGCTGGCTGGCATAGGATGGATCCTGGCAGCCAAAATCGGGTTAGACATGTGCAACGCTCCGTGCGAGACTATCTACATTACCAAGCTAGCTACGTGTAGTGTCCGTCCGTCCGTCCGTAGAGGTTTAATCTTGCAACAGGACAGATTTTGCAGCAGGACAGATCTTGCAACAGGACAGATCTTGCAACAGGACAGATTTTGCAACAGGACAGATCTTGCAACAGGACAGATCTTGCAACAGGACAGATCTTGCAACAGGACAGATCTTGCAACAGGACAGATCTTGCAACAGAACAAATCTTGCAACAGGACAGATCTTGCAACAGGAAAATCTTGTAACAGGACAAATCTTGCAACAGGACAGATCTTGCAACAGGACAGATTTTGCAACAGGACAGATTTTGCAACAGGACAGATCTTGCAACAGGACAGCACCGTTGGGTCGCAACAGGACAGACCTTCTGCAACAGGACAGATTTTGCAACAGGAGCAACAGGACAGACCTTGCAACAGGACAGATTTTGCAACAGGACAGATCTTGCAACAGGACAAATCTTGCAACAGGACAGATTTTGCAACAGGACAAATCTTGCAACAGGACAAATCTTGCAACAGGTCAGATTTTGCAACAGGACAGATTTTGCAACAGGACAAATCTTGCAACAGGACAGATTTTGCAACAGGACAGACCTTGCAACAGGACAGATTTTGCAACAGGACAAATCTTGCAACAGGACAGATCTTGCAACAGGACAGACCTTGCAACAGGACAGATTTTGCAACAGGAAAAATCTTGCAACAGGACAAATCTTGCAACAGGACAGATTTTGCAACAGGACAACTCTTGCAACAGGACAGATCTTGCAACAGGACAGACCTTGCAACAGGACACCACCGTTGGGTCGCAACAGGACAGACCTTGCAACAGGACAGATTTTGCAACAGGAAAAATCTTGCAACAGGACAAATCTTGCAACAGGACAGATTTTGCAACAGGACAACTCTTGCAACAGGACAGATCTTGCAACAGGACAGACCTTGCAACAGGACACCACCGTTGGGTCGCAACAGGACAGACCTTCTGCAACAAGACAGATTTTGCAACAGGACAAATCTTGCAACAGGACAGATCTTACCACAGGACAGATCTTGCAACAGGACAGATTTTGTAACAGGCAACAGGACAGACCTTGCAACACGACAGATCTTGCAACAGGAGAGACCTTGCAACAGGACAAACCTTGCAACACGACAGGCCTTGCAACAGGATAGATCTTGCAACAGGAGACACCTTGCAACAGCACAGAGCTTGCAACAGGACAGGCCTTGCAACAGGTCAGACCTTGACAATGAACAGGACGGACGTTGCGGCGCACGCACGAGGCGACTACTGCCGTTGGCTCACAACAGGGCAGACCTTGCAACGGCAACGGACAGACCCTCAACAGGACAGATTATGCAACAGGACATTATGGCCATTGACGACTACATTCCGTGCTATTCAGATCACACAAATTCTTCTGCAACAGGAAGGAACGGCTAGTCCGAACTATGCTCCTGACTTAAAACGATGGTAATAGTGTTGACATGTTGACTCTTGAAGACGAATGTGACAAAAATTGCGAATGAGTGGGCCGAATTCGTCCACTCGTTCTCCTGATTTTTGATTTGATAGCGAGATTTCGAAATTTTGGTGTGTGTTCTTGCATCACTTGTTGCCAGTTGTGTGCCACGACAACAAAAACTCGCAGCAACTTGCCTATACTCCAGCAATTCTACTAAGCAGCGCCAGCGCTACGTGTGCTTGCACCACAAACACACCACAGCACCGCTAAGCAGCACTTACGCCACGAACTGCACAGAGAGTCAGAGACATATCGTAGGTAGAGAACAGCATCAGACTAGTTGACGGACTGATTCCTCAACCGGCGATGAAGCTTGAAACAAATTTTGGGTGAGTTCTGAACGAGTCCACCCCTTTTACTGAATGAGTCCACCCCAAAATTCTGAATGAGTCCACCCCAAATTCTGAATGAGTCCACCCCCAATTCTGAGCAGGCGCGCCGAGTAGCGATGCCCCCCCCACAACACCTCATTCCCTACCTTCTCCCCCCCCCCTTGCAGAGAATTAGCAGACGCATTAGTGTGACTGCCATCAATGTAGCGCCAACGCGCCTTTCTGTCGCAAGTGCTAGCAGGAAAGGGGCACAACCGGCCTGAGCAGGAGGTGAAGTGGATGGAGGAGTGTTCATCCCACTTGCAGTTTGCACTAAAACTCGGCCGGCGTCGCGCCTGGCGGGTCTCAGCTTAGGCTTAGCGCGACCACCAACTTCAGGGCGCGCTCCGCGCGCCCTGAAGTCGGTCACCGGTCGCGTTAAGTCTATGCTTCGACCCGCCAGACTGCGACGCCGACTGACTCCTGTGGACTGTGGGCGCAGAACGAGCCTAAGCATAGCCTAAACTGGAAGGAATATACTGTGTCTGAAAGTAATTTAAAGAAACAAGGAGACGGCCATTTGCTGAATCATGTAAGGAACAGTTCTAGATACGCAAAGCTCCAGCGTCCAAAGCACTATGTGTGTGCAAGAACCGATTTAAACATGCCTGCACAACACCATAGTGCGGTCGCTCACGCGGAGCTAGGCGCACAACCTTTGCTTTGCTGAACGGGAGTGGGGGTGGACTCATTCAGAATTTGGGGTGGACTCATTCAGACTTTTGGGGTGGACTCGTTCAGTAAAAGGGGTGGACTCGTTCAGATTTAGCCCAAATTTTGGCTGACAAAATCGGACCGGATGGGCCGGGCCAGAAAGAACGCGGCTTGGTGGCCAAAATCGGCACCAACTTTGGCAGCCATAGTTGCCAGACAGGCCGACGGCCCGGCGCGGCTGGGCGCACGCTTTGGCGGCCAAAATCCACCACGCGAGCTTTGGCGGCCAAAATCGGCGCCGATTTTGGCCGCCAAAGAGAAAATTTTGGCCGCCAAAATCGGCGCCGATTTTGGCGGCCAAAGCGCGTTTTGGCCGGCCCGGCCCGTCCGGTCCGATTTTGGCCGCCAAAGTCGTACCGGCCGGGGAACGCTCTTTTTGGCTACCAATGTTTTTGGCAGCCAAAGCGCCTCGGAACGCTTTTTCAACAAGTGATACGTGACACTCCTTGAGTGTCAGATAGGCACTCCGCGTGATTGTTTTAGCAGACGGGGGCACAGAAACGCGTCGGAGCAGGCTGTACTGACGACGATGAGCGCAGGCTGTACTGACCGCTGACTGTCTATAGCCACTCACAATGTAGAATGCCAGCGGCGCTCCAATTGTACAGGCGCGCCTTATCTACGCTACACAGCGGGGGATCCCCCGCTGGGGTGGACGGCGTTGGTGACTCTAGGGCTACAGTACGATGCTCCTATAACTCGGTTCAATTGCGCGTGCGTAGACGCGTTTCTCAGCGCGTCTTATATGGACGGCGTTCTGTAGGCGCAGCAAAATCAATGGCGGACGGTATTTTCGGAATTTCGCGAAATCTTACAGAGCGTGAGTATTCGGCCAAAATCAGGCTAAATGCACCGCAAATCGCCAAACAAACGACGAATTCGCGTTCTGCTGCGTCAGAAAGCCCAGACACAACCGTTGCATACGTACTGCGACCTGCTCTCTTTCCTCTCGTCTTGATCACGTATGTGGAACGATTACAGTACTACGGAATAAATCACGCGGTTTCGGTCTGCGGGCCTGACTACATCCTTCTTCTTTCACTCGGTACAGTTCCACCTCCAGAGGCCAAACTCCACAAGGGAAACGTGCAGGAGAACCTGCAGTGAAGCACTCCGACCAGAACGGGAGAAAGCAGGCCGCCACTCACTTATCATGAGAAATAAGGCCGATTTCCGCCCAAAGAGTCTCCACAAATTCCGCCGGCGCGCGAGTTTCAGAGTACGCAATTCCCTCCACCTACAAGGACCGGCCGGCGCGCAGCAGAACTCCACCGAAATCCTGTAGACCAGGCCGAATTGAGCCCAAAATGCGCCATTTCGCTTCGATTCAACAAGTAGCCGGCAGCTAAGATTCGGGGCTGCGCCAACCGCAGACTCGCCTTGCCATTTTGGACGGGATAATAGACAATTCATGCGCAAATGCTTACTTTACCACGCCGTCTTTTCGCACTGCATTTCCTTCAATTGTGAAGTTTGAATGCGCGCGCCAATTTGAGTTACAACATAGTTTGAGGAGAGTACGGTAAAAGTTGCATTCAAATTTGAATGTCGGTATTAGGAAAGTGGCTGTTTGAAGGCAAAATCGACACAGAATGGAGAAACCAATAGCAAATTCGCGTTCCTCGTCGCGAAATACCCTAGAATCGGCATTACAAACGTTCAATCACCTCGCTTTCAGTTTCTTCGAGGTAGGGCTTCGGTAGGTCGAAAATCGGCAAAAACTCGCCAATCTTGATCCGAAACGCCAAAATAACGCCAGATTCGGCATCAGCGACCTCGAAAGCACCGGGATCGACTCCAACATTGATTTTGACCACCCGGGTGGAAATTCGAATTTTGGACGCGGCCGGGGTACGGTAGCCGAAAAAATATTTTTGAAAATCGGCTCCGGATCAGTTTTCAACGGGGAATCGCGTGGTGCAGTCCATTTGGCCATAAATCGTCGAAATCGGGCGCTAAAACGGCCGAAAGTCAAAAATTGGAATTTTCGACCCCCGACGGAGACCCGTTGTGACAGCAGAACTCAAGATTTCCTCGGCGGATTTCGGCGATTTTGGTCTTAAACGAAAGAGAACATGATAATCTTGCCGATTTGAGATATCTGGCCCGATCCAACAACTCCCTGATTTACTAGGATTTTTTAAAGGCAAATTTTTGTCCAAAAACCGCTTTCGGCTACCGTAACCCGAGAACGCGTCGGCCGATTGGCTCGGGATTTTTTTTCCCCTGTTCGTCTCGTCGAGGGCTATAACATATCCAAAGGGCGTCAAAATCGGCCCACTATTCCACAAATTCCAGCTGGGTGAACACCCTCCCAGTAAGTAAAAATTCAAATTTTTGAATTTTTCTCAAAATTTTTCCACCACGCGAAAAAAACGAAGGCCCGAGCACCCCTAGTATCCCTCGAGAGCTATCGATTAAAAAAAACCCCGTCCAAATCGGACGAACCACGCGCGAGAAATCTTGGGGCAAAAATTTTGATCGGGAGCAGCTCCACTATAGCACTCCGCCCCTTTTGGGGTCGGAGTGCTAAAAATCGTTCCGTCGCTAGCGATAATCGGCCTAAATGCACCGGACGGCAGATCGCCAAACAAACGACGGATTTGCGTTCTGCGGCAGCAGAAAGCCCAGACACAACTGTCAACACAATTTTGAAAATTCGACCCCGGGACCCAATTTTTGGCCGGCCGGGTGCCGAAATCAGGGTAAAGGCGTCCCAAATCGCAAAACGAACACCGGATTTGTGTTCAGCGGCGTCGAAAACCCCCGAAACAAGTGAAAACTCAATTTCGAAAATTGGACCCCGGGATTCAAAAATTCGGCTCGGCCGGGATACGGTACCTCAAAATGGTCAAAACACTTCGTCTAGACCAACTTTTGACGCTGAACACGTTGCAATAGTCAATTTGCCGCTAAAGGCACGCTTTCCAGCCCAAAAATCCACTCAAAGTCCAAAATCCCAATTTTCCGCTCGGGACCCGGGACTTTTGCCACCGCGGATCTCCCGAACGGCGAGACCGATCTCGGCGGTTTTGGTCTCGAATGAAAGGTAATATAAGTGTCCAGGTCAGAAATTAAATTGGCGAGGATCCACCGTCGCAAACTCGAGTTACGATTTTTTAAATGTCGGAAAAAAATTTAAAATTTTGAAATTTCCACCGTACTCCCGCGTCGGGCCACCTAGGGAGCCCGCGTTTGAAATTAATGGTAGAGGACCCAAAGGCCTACAACATATCCAAAAATCACCAAATTTGAGCCATTTTTGCGAAAGTTGTGGGGTATTTTTTTTTTTTTACTTAGCAAAAATTCGAATTTTTGAATTTTCGCAAAATTCTTCCACCGCCGAAATTTTTTCACCCCCCGAGCACGCTGCGCGTCGTCATAAGCTATCTTTTAAAAAAAAATTTGGCTCCCTAAGTGCTTCGTAGCGAGCGCCAGGCCTGTTGGTGTTAACTGTGGGCTTTACCGCTCCTATAGCACTCCTTCGCTTTTCAAGCGGCGGAGTGCCAAAAAGCGTTCCCAAAACGTCGTCTTGTGGCGGAACACTACTCAGCGAGCTAAAGTGCGGACAATTATTGGGCCGCTAAAAAGTGGAATAGGGTTTGGGCCGCTATTTTCCCAACGGGCCGCTATTTTTCTGGGAGAGGTCGTTGGGCCGCTATTTTATTTTTGGGACGCTAAATATTTTTGGGGACGCCAAAGTGGAATAGCGCCAGGGTCCCGGTACCCGGAAACTCAATTTAGAATGGCCAAAAATGTGCTTAAAACGCATTATTTTGGTCAAAAACACCAATTTGTGCATAAATAGACGAAATATAGCGCCGCAGGCGAAAATTTGGACAAAATAGGACCAAAAACTACCAAAAATACAAGAAAATTTTTGAAATTTTAGAATTTTTTCCGAATTTCGGATGCCGGGGGGGGGGGGGGGGTCTCCGGAAAAATTTCCTGAGGGACATGGCCAGAGGGGGGGGGGGGGGCCGGGGGGTCCCCCCGGCCCCGCCCCCCCCCCCCCCCCCCCCCGCCTGCACCTATGGCATCGCAACGACAAAGCGATAAAGATGCATCGGCCAATTGCCACCTGGCTGGGACTGGGAGTGGCACCTACTCGTTGCATTCATAAAACACAACGACGACATGTCCAGGGTTCACAAAACTTCGCTCATGAATTTTGACCAAATTTATTGCCGACGGCTAATGTGACCCTCCAGCTGACAAATGACGATCAACGACCAATCTCGTTGCCGCCGGGCGAATATTCGACTCATATTCGATTCATCTATCCCGTCTATTACTATTTGAAGCCCGCAAGCTCGACAAAAGAAGCCCGGAGCACGGGACGTAATTATTCAAATGTATAGTCATTTAGAACCGTTAGCGTGCTCTCAATTAATCACTAACCAACGCCCACGCAACTAATGCACCACGCCCCACGCGACAATTAGAATTCCGGTCCGCGACAATTGACCGCCGCCGATTGACCGCCGCCGACTGACCACCGCCAACTGACCGCCAGGACAATTGACCGCCGGACAATTGACCGCCGGGACAATTGACCGCCACCAAAAAATTTTCCAAAATTCTGCGCGCGTAGCTAAAGTTTGTTGGCCAAGTTGCCTATGGCTATATGGTCGTCTCAGGTGTCTTCCTGAAATTTTTAAGACTAAGCTGAAGCCAAAGCTAAGCCTGAGCGAAAGGCTAAACCTAAGCCTAAGCTTAAGCCTGAGCATAGGTAAGCCTGAGCCAAAGCCTGAGCAAAGCCTGAGCATTAGACTAAGCCTAAGCTTGAGCGTAATACTAAACCTAAGCCTAACCTTGAGAAGTCGTCTTTGGAAGAACCGCTGGCCAACAAAAGTTGTGGATTTTCACTGAAATGCGACTTCTCTGTTGTCTGCAGTAGTCTCGAGATAACATTGACTTTGACGAGAGCATGTAACGTCATGCGCTTTGCACAACAAACTAACTTCGCGTTCACCACTCACGAATACCAAGTTGCAATAGGCAATTTTTTGGGTGGCGGTCAGTTGTCCCGGTGACCAATTGTCCCTTGCGGTCAATCGGCGGCGGTCAATTGGCGGCGGTAAGTCGGCGGCGGTCAATCGGCGGCGGTCAATTGTCCTGCTTCGTTAGGATTCGATACCCTATACCCTTAAAATAACCTGGTAATAACCTAGTAGGTTATACCAGGTTATCGAATAACCGCAGCACCCAATAACCTCAATCGGAATTCGTTGATTGAACGAAATCAATAACCTAAATTGCAGAAATCCATAACCTATGAGAAACTGCTCTGAAAATGCGCAGGACAGCTTGGAAAGCATTGTAGATGAATTTTCTGTGGCCTACACAGAGCGTGCCGCTTCAAGATACGAGAAGAATATTCTCTGAAAAAAGGCTACAGATTCCACTTTTATGTGCGATCTAAGATCCGAGAGGTGTGACGCGCTACCTCACATCGTCACCAAATAAGATCTGCCTGAGAGGGTAGTAACGAGGAGGTTCATTCGGAATGCTCTGAAATCTCGGTGTTGGGAAGTTATAGCAGGGCGATCATTATGGCACTATGGACAGGTCTCGACTCACTGGTAATGTTGCTAACAGGTTTCGAAACTCAAAAGTTTGAATTGCGCGCGCTACAGTAACCCAAAGGTCAAAACGCAAAACGGCTCTAATGCGCTCGTCTTACGTCGTAGAGAGGCGCGTGATAGGTCAACTAAAGGGGTCTCTTTTATTAGAATTTGCTATATATAGCTCAAAATCGGCAAAATTTTGCCTGCGGCACTTATTATTGACAGATTTTGGTACATTATAGGTCAAAACTAGCAAACTTTTCGCCTGTGGCACTATTTTTGTGCAAAATTTTCACTTTGGATAAGCTGAAGCAGTCATTTTAAAGGCAAATTTTGCAATAAAACGGTATAAAAAGGCCCAAAATTTTGCGAATGTGGTGCAATGGAAAAATTGTGACAAATTTTCTGTGGTGGCGTCCCCCCCCCCACCATTCGAAAATACTGGGCCTGCCACTGTGTTGGACTAGGCCAATCTCGGATTTGGAGGTTACTGGAGAATGCTCACCATATTGGTAAAATGCAGATGGGCGAACTGAGCCTAAGCCTGAACCTAAGCCTAAGCCAAAGCCTCAGCCCAGACCTAAGCATAAGCCTAAGTCTAACCGCAAGCCTGAGCTTAAGCGTGAGCCCAAACAAGCCACAACCTAAGCCTAAGCCTTAGACTGGGCATGTGGGCATGTCTAATATTTATGTCGTTGATAATTTATATAATATATATTAATGTTGATAATTTATCTAAAACATTTGAATGTCGACTGTAGTCTCAAGTGTGAGATTCAAGGGTTGGAGCGCTTTGTTGGCGGCGGGTCGTGAGTTAGTAATTGCCGCCGAACAGCAAGTACTTTTCGCACAAATTATGACGCACCGTTTTACCGTATACCGGGCTTCATCAAGCTTGCGGGCTTCAATTAGTAACCGCCATCTATCCCTTGCCTTGTTGGCAACGATTAGAAATGCGGGCAAATCGGACGGCACTGTAATCCACGTTTACGGTGCCCGTTCCGGATGCGGTTCTGTAATTCACAATCGACAAAACATGCAGAGGATAAACGCACTACTAACGATCTGGTTTTGCTTTCTTCTTGGTCAACTTGAGTTTACGTGTTCGTCATCAGATATACATAATTGCATTTCGCCCGTTCAATTGGCTAGGCCTCCATGACTCGAAAACACTCTCTCACAAGTTGCATTCTGACATAACACGTGTAGGTAAGTTGTTCGCATTCTAAAGGTTTGCATGCGAAACTGGCGTTTCCAGATTTTGGCCCCAGGCCATTCCTGCCTTATATAAGACCAATGATCTGATGTTGCGGTGAGAGGACTATTTTGTGGGACGATGCCTCCGTCAAGCGCTGAACATGTCGAAAGACTAAACGAAGATGGTGTACGGTAGCCGAACCAGCTTGCAACACTGCTAGGAGCGAATACTGGCGGTGGCTGCAGTTGGATTTGGCACCAACTGTCAGTCGCTCAGTAGTCGGGAGCTTCCAATCTCAGTGGTGGAGGCGAAGTTATAAATAGCAGACTGCTGCGTCCACGGGATTGGGCTTCGTCAGCTTGTTGGAGCTGCGGCCAGGTGTGTCATTGTAGGAGCAGGTGTCACATCTACTGTTCAATAGTACACTGTTGCAACAATGCGCTGTGCCCCCTACTATGTATGTGACTTGCCTATTAGACGACCTGAAGCAGTTGTAATGCTCCCATTCCCAAACTTCCGGATCCAGAACCGAGTTTCGCCAGCGTAAAAATTTCGTAGGTTGTTTAGCAAGTTGTGTTCGCACCATTGCCTAGCGTTTACCGCTTCGGACAGTACCAAAAGCTCTACGCTTGTGAAACAAAGCGTGACTAGGCCCCGTCTAGGACAACTGGACGCCAGCAATAAACTGGGTTGTGCTTATGTCGGTCAGAAGTCGCTTACTGAGGAGGCGGCACTGGAGCGCGACTTGAAGTCGCCTGCTGCCAGCCTGGTATACTGTAATGTCACGATGCATTCTGTAATGTCTACGGTAACTTCTGCAAACCGATTCACTGGAATGGAACACAGTACTGCACGTTTTCAGCGTCGACTTCGCACGAGCACTTCTACGGTGAATGGGCGACAGAGGCACTCAAATAGGGAGAATGCAGGCTGGCTATGGAATCGCGTCAGCAAGGAAGAGAAGAAAGCGGAAGGGACGCATTTCGGAAGGGGTACGTATTCTCGAGCTCACAAGCACCGCCCACTACAACGAACCTTACAAAACAAGAAACGAAAACGAATCGAGCGTCAGCGCACTTAGCGACGATAACAGTAAGAGGGGGAAGTGGGACTAACTATGAGGAAGAGAGGACGAGAGCAAGAAGCGGCTACACCAACATTTGGCATTGGCTTTTCGAGTTGACTATGATGACGATGCTTCGAAGATCAATAGCCGCCGCCGTAGCCACCGCCTCCGAATCCGCCGCGGTACCCGCCGCCGCCTCCGTAGCCACCGCCGCCGTAGCCTCCGCCTCCTCCGTAGTTTCCGCCGCCGCCGCCACCGAAGCCGCCGCGACCGCCACCGCCGCCTCCGTAGCCACCTCCGCCCCCTGCAGAGGTTGAAGCAATCAATGAAGCCGTCTCTTTTCCACCGCCACAGAAAAGCAACACCTTCTCACCGTATCCTCCGCCGCCGCCGCCGCGATCGCTTCCCTGGACGGGGTTGCCGTTGGGACCCGTGATGTTGGTCGCCTGCGGGCCCTGAAATTGCGAGCGAGTTATTATAGATACATGACGAGCAAAGCAGAATAAACAAATACGCGCAAACCTTCTGTCCGTTGGTGACGTCAAACATGACCTTCTCGCCGTCGGCCAGACCGTCCAGCTGCGGGTTCCGCGCCGTAATCTGGCTCTGAATACGCCTCCAAACTACTAGTCTATGGCTCAGAAACCTTCGAGATGCTTCCATTTGAAGCCAAGTACTGTACGTTGTGCGCGAAGACGTCGCCGCCGTTGTCGTCCCGCTCGATGAAGCCGAAGCCCTTCGTGTTGTTGAACCATTTGACGGTTCCCGTGACTCGGGACGCTGCACGAATTCGGCACCAATTATCTTCCGAACAATAGAGGTACGTGTGGCAAGTTTCCTCTCACCGATCACGTCGCCTCTGTCTCCCATAATGGTCGCTGGTGCTTCGACGGGAAGAAGAGAACAAAACAAAATTTCAAAACCTTTCTACCTTTGATGCCGCTCCAACTAACTTGCGCAAAAACTAAGCACTTGCACGAACAGAACGAGCGAATGAGAAAGACTAACGTACGCGTCAAAATGCCAGCGAATGCCACGTGGATTGGATAAACTGTTTGAAATTGCCTAGCTTATATAGCAGTCAAATTTACCGTTACTGTATTTTTCGAATGCTCATTGCTATAGGTTTTCAGCCGAGTTTGAATTTTCATATTTAAAATAGTGGATGCCCTGCATCGAAACGCCATCACAGATCATCGTTTACTGTAGCCGAGCAGTTATATGGAAGTGTGACCCGGACTACCGTACCAAAGTCAGCCACACCGACCGAATTTGGGGATATGAACACGGGGATTGAGGACTGCGAGCGCGGCATCCGCAATACAACATGGTTATTTCGGAGCACTGTTCGCACTCATATTAGCCATCAGTCGCGTTCGCCCTTCCTGGATTACAGACCATCAACCGTAGCCGTTGACTCCAAAGCATTCTCCAACTGGTTGCTGTATCGAACAGTTTGAAGCTGTCTATTTATGGGGACAATTGCGTTCTGCACGCGATATTATCACTTCCATTGCGGTACTTGGGAAGTACCTATCTATCTATTGAATGAAGTGCGCTGTGCCAATCCAAAGCGCCAAACTTTCTCTAGGATTACCATATCGGACGCCAGAGAACAGACACCACTAATCAATCACACGCGGAGCATTGCGTAAGCGACGGCGGAAATTTGACAGCGCGCAAACGGGCAGACAACACGCAAGCAGTAAAACAAAACAAATCACCAAAGTGAGAGCTCCACGATATGACGAGTCGGCTTCGTTCGCACCAGCTCGGGAACGGGAAGACAGTCAGACAGCCAATCGCAATTGGTTTGGCCTCTTCAGAGCGCAGTTCTCTTTCTCTCTCCATCTCAAAAGTGAGTTACATCGGAAGACGCCAACTTCGACTTCTGTGGCTTCTGCGGCAGGGGCGGCTTGCTCGAGGGCGACGTGGGAGAAGGGGAGCCGGCGTCCGAAACGGTGGAATCCGCCGCGTTCACTAGTAGAATCGTGCTTCGAGCGCCGCCGCCCCCGCCGTCCGAGGGCGACTGCTGCTGCTGCTGCGGCGTCTGGAAGTGACGGCGCGGCTTGGCGACCGGCACCGGCGGCGGCGGCGTGTTTCTATTCTGCTGCGATTGTTGCTGCGCCGTTTCCTCGAAGTGTTCCACGGCTGCGACGTAGGACTTCGCCCGCATAACGCCTCCACTGCTTCCGCCGCTGCTTCGAAAGGCCGAGTGGCGCTCCAAGTCGGCCGCAGAGGGCGGCGGCGGCCTCGACGGCTGCGTGGGCGCCACGGGGAAGGGCGGAAGGCCGTTGCGCAACGCGCCCGCTCCGCGCCCGACGTTGAAGCCCGAAGACGACGACTGCTGCTGGCGTTCCCCTTCTGCCCCCAGGGCATAGTCGGCCGACTGGGCCTTCTTGTGACCTCGAGTGGGTCTGGGCTCTTCAGGGATATCTTCGCCCACGTCGTCCTCGTCCTCCATCGTAGCGTAGGCCGGCGCCTCCTCCAGAATAGCCAACTGATCCAGATCCAGACTTCTATCCGGCTTCTGTATGGTCGAGTAGGTGGGAGGCGGCTCCTCGCTGAAACAAGAGCCGCGGGGTTCTAGCTACAGTATACAGTGATGCATCCACTGTAGCCACACTGCGCTCACATGGGCACTTCCGCGTAGTCGGGAATGTCGTCGTCGCCGTAGGTGCCCAGGCTCTCGTTGGAGGCCGACGACGACTTGTTGAGCTTTCTCTGCTCCAGGAACTCCTCCTCAGAGACGGCCAAGCGCAGATTCGCGTTGCCAGTGTCTGTCTGACGACTAGAGTCTATCGAATCGACCCGGTCCGAAGGCGGCGGCGGGGGCGCAGGCGCCCGCGGCTTCTTCTGGAAGGCGCCCACGGCCGAAGGCGGGTTGCTCGAGCCGACGCTGGGCAGCGAATCGGAGCTGCTGTGTCTGAAGGAGTGGCACTGCGTTGTCACTCTGCCAAGTCTTTCGACGTATAGGCAATTCCAATCAGCAGAGGTCGATCGGGGGGGGGGGGGGGGGGGGGGGGGGGGGGGCGCACACGAATCTTTACTGCCAAATAACCTTTACGTGGGTCATTGCACAGCCCCGCCACTTCTAAGTACAGTATCAGAAACTGCGACACTCACTCGTTCTGCTGCATGACGCGCGTCCTTTGTGGGGCCGAGTTGACTGTGAAACCGGCCTTCTGTTGGACAATGGCTGGAGGGCCGACTTGCGAGTCGAGGAAGCCGCCCAGCTTGTCGTGCAGAGAGCCGATCAGGGAGCTCGAGAAGCGGATCTCTGCAAGAAGTAGGCTGTTTGACGCACACAGGTACCTGGATGTACGTCCACCCTGTATCTACAGTATCTCATTGGGTGCACTATCACATTCGCCGCTCCAACCACGGTTCGTGAGTGGTACATCTGATAAGACCAGACGGTAGCAGTCAAGCAATAAGGGAACTTCTCAAATTTGGGTAACATCACCAAATCATGAGAAGTGCCCTGATGACGGTCCGAATACAGGGTCGAAAGCTCGGCCAAAACTGTTTTTGCGTTGCTGATGGCATGCTACTCACAAATCGGCAGATCACTCCACTTTCATTCTACCTCCAGGAAAGAAGTAGTCGGCGTTCCTGAGCAGGGTCTCCACCAGCTTGGCGCCCAGCATATTGTCACCCGTACCCACTCCACCATTCCCCTCATTGCCCGCAGTCGTGGGCCACACCAAGTTTGGCCCAAAAACTATGGCGATATTCGAAGGGGACATGCGCGTCTCCTTCTCCTCTGTGGCCAATAATTGGAGAAATTTGACCAAATAGCGCAGGTTGGCGAAGTTGGCAGCGGGCAGCTTCTCCAGGACGCGACGGATGGCGCCCAGGCGCTCGGCGCCGTCCAGTCTGAGAAGGGAGAGGGAGGAAGGTTGAATTGGAAGAGTGTGGAGGAATGGATGGGAGCGAATGTCGACTGCAGTGCGCCCGATCTAAGCGCAGCCGACATTCGCGCATGTCGACTCCGCGCAACGTCAGCCGATGTCACTACCTTATCCTCTTATTAGGTAAGGCACAAACAAATGCAAATAGCTGTTGTCACCAACGATAAAATGCAAGATTCTGATGTCGGCGAACTAATTGATGACTGTAAGATCGTTATAGTGCCCTAGCAACCGTCAAACACGCTTACAAACCAACCAATGTCAACTCACAGCTTAGCACAGCTCACCACAATACATCTCTCAGACCATTAGTTGCATTTGTGCACGTTGACGGACAAAGGGCTTATCAATGGGTGTAACTATTACAGTGCACACAATACGCAGTTCAATCA
>JASAMZ010004163.1:0-11238 GCA_030248115.1 Linhomoeus sp. GSCO2_2 | reverse complement strand
ACCGTATACCACCGAATAACGAGAGAGAAATAGGGCGCTGCCGCTACTATTGGGGAAAGGGAGAACAGCGAACCGAGCACGCAACAGACGGCGGTACAGGGCTGGGAAAAGCCATTCTACCACACTCAATTCAACTGTTGAGACCATCATTACTTGGATGAGCAATCAATGGTAAGGAAGTACCAGGCAAGTCGTCCGGGGGACGCAGTATACTCCACAAATGTGAACTCCTATGCACGGTGACTCCTCTGCTGTTGTGGCCTCCTGACACACCCAATCGCAAAAGTAATGCCGAATTCGTGTTCTACATCCCAAAATACCCCAGAATCGACATACAACACCCCTAGCTCCCACACTCCAGGAACCGAAATTCTGTACTTGGGGTACGGTAGCATGCAAATTCGTCATACGCATGGTACAACTACATCAAAACGCTAAACGAATGCCAAATTTGTAATCAGCGCCCCCGAAAACCCCGAAATCGAGTATAATATCGCGAAAGTCGACCCGACACCCAATATTCAAATGGACGCGGCAGGGTTACTGTAGCTCTGCAAATTTGCCAAAAAAATTTTCTGGACAGATTTTAACGTAGAATCGTTTGAAACCACTTGTGAACCGATTCGGCAACGCATTCGAGCGCTACAGACGCAGAAACGCAAAAAGCGCAAGTTTTGACCCCGGAGTCAAAAAAGTTCCACCAAGATAACTTTTTTCGCCGCGCCTCAGCGCGGCGATGTGTATATATACAGATGACGATGTGTAGTCCGCGAACTTTTTTGTCCAGCCGAAGTAAAACACGTGACAGATGGCGTCAGGTAGAGTCGATGTCGCCGATTACGGATCCGATGAGATTTGCTGTTGCTAATTTCAAAATGAGTGTGGGTGTAACGTTTGAAGTTTGAAATTTTTCGACAAATTATCTCTATTTGCAATGTTACGGTGCTTACGGGGCATATCACGTGCTAAAGCACCGTAGTCTGCTGAATAGACGCCAACTGAGAGTATAAGAGCGCCGTTTTGAGAAACGCTGTGATGCGACAGCATGGCGTAGGCGGGAAAGCCGCCGGATCGCGCGCAAAAACGTGCGAGCCGACCGAGGTTCGATCCTCGGCGACCCTTTTGCTTTTTTGCTGCACTTTATTCTGGTTTTTCGCCGCGCCTCAGCGCGGCGAGGTGTATATATACGGATGACAATGTGTGTGTGTCTGTGTGTGTGTGTGTGTGCCTGTTCGTCGCACCAAAGCAAAATATGTGACATATGTGGTCAAGTAGAGTCAAGGTCGCTGAGTACGGAACCGATGTCCGTTTCTGTTGCTAATTTCGCATTTTCGAGATATTTACAATTAAAGTATGAAAATGTCGAAAATCGACTTTTTCGCCTGATGAGGTAGCGGCGAAATTTCTTCAGAAATGGAAAGAGCATAGACCGCGGATAATTTGTAACACAAAAGAAATTTTTTGCAAATGTGGAATTTAATAGAAATACGTGATTATTTGTCAAAAATTCCATAAATTGACACAAATAGAACGCCACTTATTGACGAATGTGAATGCAGAAATGGAAAGGTCGTATGCCAATAAGAATTTGTGACATATGCTTTACAGTTTTAATAAATTGCAATTTTAAGATATTTAGAATTAAAATTCAAAAACTTCAAAATCGACATTTTCGTCTGATGGGCTAGCGGAAAAATTTCTTCAGAAATGGAAAGGGCATAGACAGCGTATAATTTGTAGCGCAAAAGAAAATTTTTGCAAATGTGAAATTTGATAGAAATGTCCGATCATTTATCAAAATTCATTAAAATGGCAAAAATAAAACGTCATTTATTGACGAATGTGAACGCCGAAATGGCAAGGCCGTATGCCAATAAGAATTTGTGACATAGTTTTACAGCTTCAATAACTTGCAATTTTGAGATATTTAGAATTAAAATTTAAGAAAAATTCTAAAATCGACATTTTTTCGCCCGGCCTCAGCCGGGCGACACCCTACGAGAGCTCGGCGTGCGTGCGTGCGTGCGTACGTGCGTACGTGCGTACGTCCGTAACGCTCCCAGATCTCGGCGTTGGAAAGTCGCAGAGCGGAGATCTTGGGCTCTACGGATAGGTCTCGACTCACTGATCATTCAGCTAAGAGGTTTCGAAATTCAAAAGTTTGAATTGCGCGCGCTACAGTACCCCGAAAGTCAAAATGCAAAACGGCTCTAACTCGCTCGTCTTACGTCGTAGAGCGGCGATCGACACGTCAGGTGAAAGCTCTCGACGCGCTCTTTCATGCGGCTGCAAAAGTTTTGTCAATTACGCAAACACGCACCGCCGAAAACGCCATTCTCGACATTTTTACGCTAAAATTGTTCTAACTCGCTCAACTTGCGTCGTAGAAAGACAATCTCAAGGTCAGTGGATAGCTCTCGACTCGCTGATCATTTGTTCTCCCATTGGTCGAAACTCACAAATTTGAATTTCGCGAGTTACAGTAACCCGAAGGTTTAAAACGCAAAACGGCTCTAACTCGTCTGTCTTGCGTCGTAGAGAGGTGATCTTGAGCACCTTGGATAGCTCTGGACTCATTGATCATTTGTTCTCCCGTTGGTCAAAACTCAAAGTTTGAATTTCGCGAGTTACAGTAACCCAAAGGTCCCAAAACGCAAAACGGCTCTAACTCGCTCGTCTTACGTCGTAGAGCGGCGATCGACACGTCAGGTGAAAGCTCTCGGCGTGTTCTTTCATGCGGCAGCAACAATTTTAACATTGCGCAAACACGCACCACGGGAAACGCCATTCTCGAGATTCGAACACTAAAATCGCTCTAACTCGCTTGATTTGCGTCGTTGAGAGACGATCTCGAGCTCAGTGGATAGCTCACGACTCACGGATTATTTGCAAAACTTGCTCTGTCATATGTTTGGCAAAACTTTGACAAGTTTTTGTCACTTTTTTAAAAGCGTTGCTCAAAAGAGGGATTTTCTTGCTCTAAAAACCAAATCCCGGGCGATATCAATATTGCTAAGCAATACCCTCTTGCGAAGGGGGAGCTCGTGAAGCGGAGCAATACGGGCGATGAGCTCTCGCACTCTCTGCAGAAAGAACGAAACTCTATGCAATGTCAGTCAGAATACAAACTCAACTTTTTAATACCGGAGCTTGTTGTCTAATGACCAAAGCAGCTGTTTATTGATGAATGTGTACGCGAAAGCAGAAATGCCGTATGCCAAAAGTTTTGGCAAGTTTTTTTGTTGGATGTGACGTTTTCACACTGGTAGGAAACATCAGATAAACGGCGTCGTATCATGCCGATTTACCAAAATTCTACAAATTGACAAAAGCGTCATAACGCAGAAAGACGTACGCCAAACGAAATTCCTGGTAGAGAACGACTGCACCAAACAGTTGGCACGTTTTTTTGCTCGATGTGGCATATTCCCACAGGCATAAAACTTCAGATGAACGGCGTCGTATCATGCCGATACCATATAGCGAACGCGGCGATATCACTGAGCTTTAGATCAGTTGTACAGACAACCGTATCGTGGTAATAGCTGCACTGGAATTGTGGTACACGTTTTCAAGATACCTTCTCTAGATACGGCTAATTATGCGAATGAAATTCACTATACTGTTCACCAGGATTTGACAGACACAAAGTATAGTTTGAACTTTTTACACACACGGCTTGTTGTCATTTACGTTTTGACGCCGAATAGCCAAACCACCATCGGTGTAGCGCCTTCTGCTTTCTCCACGTCAGCAAAATTGTTTACATAACCTTAAATCTCTGTGTTCAATGCTACCGGTAGCGAGTTTCGTTGAAGACTATACCTACGCTACGCTCACACCACCACCCCGTCGATTGGCATCTTGTCACACGATGGCGTCGATAACACCCATTGGCGTCCGTTTGTGTTGCTGAGTCATCGTCGTAGTCGCGTCCAGTTGCTCCAAAAGTGGCCAAGTTGTTTACCGAGCCTCAAAGCTCTGATAGTTGTGTTGACGTTGAGACGCTAGCAAGTTTCCATCTTTGGCAAGTTTTTTTGTTGGATGTGAGGATTTCACACAGCTAGAAACTTTAGATCAACGGCGTCGTATCATGCCGATAACATATAGCGAACGCGGCGATATCACTGATCACTTAGATCAGCTGTACAGACAACCGTATCGTGGTAATAGCTGCACTTGGTTTATAGCAGACTTTCTCAAGCTAATTTCTCCAGATGCGGCTAATGATGTGTATTAAGTTCACTATACTGTTCACCAAGATGTGACAGACACAAAGTATAGGTTGAACTTTTTACACACACAGCTTGTTTTTCGCCGCCCCCCAGGGCGGCGAGTATATATACGGACGCTATTGTCTGTTCGTTCCTCTGTGTGTGTGTGTAAGTACGGAAAAACTAGACGTGACGGTTAGTGCCACCCGATGGAGTCGAATGCGCTGAGTAACGTGCCGTTGTCCGTTTCTGTTGCTAATTTCGCTATTTCGAGATATTTACAATTAAAATAACGAAAATGTCAAAAATGACACTTTAATTTACAAGTCGTATCGGCAAAGTTTTTGCTGAAATGGAAATGGCATAAGACGCGATGAATTTGTGACATAGTTTTGGATTTTGGAATTCACGAAATTAGGGATATTTTCAAGGTTTTTGTCAAAATTCCCAAATTTCGACAAATTCAAACAGCTTAAATTTCAAAACTTCTTTGCACGGATGCATCGAGCATAGTCTGCCAAGTATTTAGCAAATAGTTTCAGCGAATATAATTAACGAAAATAGGGATATTTTCAAGGTTTTTGTCAAAATTCCCAAATTTCGACAATTTCAAACAGCTTAAATTTCAAAATTTCTTTTCGCAGATGTGTCGAGCATAGTCTGCCAAGTATTTATCAAATAGTTTCAGATTTTATAATTAACGAAATTAGGGATATTTTCAAGGGTTTTGTCAAAATTCCCAAATTTCGACAAATTCAAACAGCTTAAATTTCAAAACTTCTTTGCACGGATGTATCGAGCATAGTCTGCCAAGTATTTATCAAATAGTTTCAAATTTTATAATTAACGAAATTAGGGATATTTTCAAGGGTTTTGTCAAAATTTCCAAATTTTGACAAATTCAAACAGCTTAAATTTCATAACTTCTTTGCACGGATGTGTCGAGCATAGTCTACCAAGTATTTAGCAAATAGTTTCAGATTTTCTAATTAGCGAAATTAGGTATATTTTCAAGGGTATTGCTGAAATTCCCAAATTTCGACAATTTCGAATAGCTTAAATTTCAGAATGTCTTTGCATGGTTGTGTCGGGCATAGTCTGCCAACTATTTGGTAAATAGTTCTATATTTTATATTTAACGAATTTAGGGATATTTTCAAGGTTTTTCTCAAAATTGCCAATTTTCGACAATTTCAAACAACTTAAAATTCAAAATATTTGCCAAGTATTTAGCAAATAGTTTCTGATTAATTAACGAAATTTGGGATTTTTTCAAGGGTTTTAAAGTCCCCAAATTTCGACAATTTCGAACCGCTTACATTTCAAAAGTTCTTTGCACGGATGTATCGAGCACAGTCTGCCAAGTATTTAGCAAATAATTTCAAATTTTATAATTAACGAAGTTAGGGATATTTTCAAGGATATTGTTAAAATTCCCAAATTTCGACAATTTCAGGCCCTAAGCCCAAAAAGAATAGGGCGTCGTCCCATTTATGCCCTTTACAATAGGGCGTCGTCTCATTTATACCCTTTTCAATGGGGCGTCGTCTCATTTAGACGCTTTTATTGCACTGTGTGCCTGCGGCGAATTTCTCTGATCCATTTATGGATCAGTCACCACAATTATAAGCGCAAAGTGTCTGCGGCGATACCCCACCAGAATGTCGACTTAATGTCTAGCGGCACTTCACTATCCAGTGCACATTATAGCGCACACGCTCTCAAGTTTACACTGAAATGCCAACGTGGTGCCAGAGTTTTTAGACAAAGCTTGTTGTGCCTCAAAAGATTTTCTCCGTTCATGGCTCGTTCGATAGAGGACATCAGGGAAGGAGCACCAAAAGCGGTCTCGCGGCTCCTATCGCGCACAGCAAACCGTCAAAGTCGAAACAAGCTGTGTGTGTAAAAAGTTCAACCTATACTTTGTGTCCGTCAAATTTTGGTGAGCGGTATAGTGAACTTTGTACGCATCGTTAGCCGCATCTGGAGAAAGAAACATGAGAACGTGTACCATAATGCCAAGTGCAGCTATCCCCACGATACGGTTCTCTGTACAGCTGATCTAAAGCTCAGTGATATCGCCGCGTTCGCTATATGTTATTCGGCATGATACGACGCCGTTTATCTGATGTTTCCTACCGTGTGAAACCGTCACATCCAACAAAAAACTTGCCAACAGTGTGGTCCGGTCGTTCTTCATCAGGAATTCCCCTTGGCGTACGACTTCTACGTTAACATTCATCGAAAACCAAAGCTTTGGCGATTTACAACATCTTGACATTTCTGTCAAGATTTGATCATTTCTGTCAAATTTAGTACTCGCAAAAATTTCTTGTAGGCCACTAATTATCCGCAGTCTCTGCGCTTGCCATTTCTGAAGAAATTTCGCTGCTAGCCCATCAGACGAAAATGTCGATTTTGGCATCTTTGTAGATTTAATTCTAAATATCTCGAAATTGCAATTCATTAAAACTGTAAAGCTATGTCTCAAATTCTTATTGACTTACGACCTTACCATTTCTGCATTTACATTCGTCAATAAATGACGTTATATTTTTGTTAATTTGGAGAATTTTTGTCAAATAATCGCGTATTTCTACTAAATTCCACATGTGCAAAAAAATTCTGTTGTGTTACAAATTATCCGCTGTCTATGCCCTTTCCATTTCCGAAGAAATTTCGCCGCTAGCCCATCAAACGAAAATGTCGATTTTGACATTTTTTTCATTTTAATCCTAAATATCTCGAAATGGCAATTTACGAAAACTGTAAAACTATGTCACAAATTCTTATTGACATACGGCCTTACTATTTCTGCATTCAAATTTGTCAATAAATGACGTTCTATTTTTGTCAATTTGTGTAATTTTGACAAATAATCGCGTATTTCTATTAAATTCCACATTTACAAAAAATTTCTTTTGTGTTACAAATTATCCTCTGTCTACGCCCTTTCCATTTCTGAAGAAATTTCAATTCTAGCACAGCAGGCGAAAAAGTCGATTTTCGACATTTTGGAATTTCAATTGCGAATATCTCGAAAATGCGAAATTAGCAACACAAACGGACATCGGATCCGTACTCAGCGACCTCGACTCTACTTGACCACATATGCCACATATCTTACTTCGGTGCCACGGACGGACACACACACACACACACACACAGACAGACAGACATTGTCATCCGTATATATACACCTCGCCGCGCTGAGGCGCGGCGAAAAATAGCAAAAAATCGCGAATTTTTCAACCGGGACGCTGCGGGACCCCGTTGGCGGGAAATTCAAAAATTTAAATTTTCAAAGTACTGGAAAATGGGTTGAGCAAGGTAGAAATCGAGAAAGTTGCTTATAATGGTATATATACTATCTTTTAATATGTTGTAGTACTCGATAGGGCCGAAGGTGTAAAACAAGCTGTGTGTGTAAAAAGTTCAACCTATACTTTGTGTCTGGCAAATCTTGGTGAAGAGTATAGTGAGTTTCATTCGCATAATTAGCCGTATCTAGAGAAGGTATCTTGAAAACGTGTACTACTATTAAAATGCAGCTATCCCCACGATACGGTTGTCTGTACAGCTGATCTAAAGCTCAGTGATATCGCCGCGTTCGCTATATGGTATCGGCATGATACGACGCCGTTGATCTGAAGTTTTATACCTGTGGGAATACGGCACATTAAAAAAAAAACTTGCCAACTGTTTGGTGCAGTCGTTCTCTACCAGGAATTTCGTTTGGTTGCGTATTTCGCGTTATGACGCTTTTGTCAATTTTAGAATTTCGACAAATTGTGGCGTATTTCTATACAATTCCACAATTGCCTATTTTGTTTGTGTTACAAATTATCTGCGGTCTATGCTCTTTCCATTTCTGAAGAAATTTCGCCACAAGTCAATCAGGCGACAGAGTCGATTTTCGACATTTTTACATTTTAATTGTAAATATCTCTAAAATGCAATATTTCAAAACTGTAGAACCATGTCACAAATGCTTATTAGCTTACGACCTTTCAATTTCTGCATTCACATCCGTCAATAAATGACGTTCTATTTTTGTCAATTTATGCAATTTTGACAAATAATTGCTTATTTCTATGAAATTCCACATTTGAAAAAATTTCTTTTGTGTTACAAATTGTCCACGGCTTATGCTCTTTCCACTTCTGAAGAAATTTCGCCGCTAGCTCATCAGGCGAAAAAGACGATTTTCGACATTTTCATATTTTAATTGTGAATATCTCCAAATTGCAATTTTTTAAAATAGAAAAACTATGTCACAAATTCTTATTGGCTCACGACGTTTCAGTTTTTGCATTCACATTCGTCAACAAATGACGTTCTATTTTTGTCAATTTATGAAATTTCGACAAACAATTGCGTATTTCTATTAAATTCCACTTTAACAAAAATTTTCTTTTGGGTTACAAATTATCAGCGGTCCGTGCTCTTTCCATTTCTGAAGAAATTTCGCGGTTAGCTCATCAGGTGAAAAAGTCGATTTTCGACATTTTTGAATTTTTATTGTGAATATCTCAAAAATGCGAAATTAGCAACAGAAACGGACATCGGATCCGTACTCAGCGACCTTGACTCTACTTGCCCACATATGTCATATCTTAAGGCGCGTTCACAACCGTCCGTAAAACCGTCCGTATCCGTAAATTTACGCATACGGACGATTTTACGCACCATTGTGAACACTTCTGGTGCGTAAAGTCGTCCGTAAATCGGTGCGTAAAATGGTACGTAAACAAACCAATTGATTTTGTTTTTTACGGACGGCCGTCCGTAAACGCGTCCGTAAATGACGAGAAATTCGTATTGCACGCGTGCCCTGATGCACAGGCCACGTCTATCGACACACTTCGGTGCCACGGACGGACGGACGGACACACACACACACACACACAGACAGACATTGTCATCCGTATATATACACCTCGCCGCGCTGAGGCGCGGCGAAAAAAGAATTGGATCGCTGCGGGACCCATTTTGGCGCCAAATTTGAAAAATTCGCGATTTTTCGCTATTTTCCGACTTTGACGGTTTACTGTGCGCGATGGGTAGCAGCCAGAGTCGCGAGACCGCTTTTGGTGCTCCTTCCCAGATGTCCTCTATCGAATGAGCCACGAACGGAGAGAATCGGTTGAGACACAAAAAAGTTATCTTGGTGGAACTTTTTTGACTCCGGGGTCAAAAATTGCGCTTTTCGCGTTTCAGCGTCTGTAGCGCTCGAATGCGTTGCCGAATCGGTTCAAAAGTGGTTTCAAACGATTCTACGTTGAAATCTGGCCCAGAAAAGTGTTTTGGCAAATTTGCAGAGCTACAGTAACCCTGCCGCGTCCATTTGAATATTGGGTGTCGGGTCGACTTTCGCGACATTATACTCGATTTCGGGCTTTTCGGGGGCGCTGATTACGAATTTGGCATTCGTTTAGCGTTTAGATGATGTTTAGCGTACCTATGACGAATTCGCATGCTACCGTACCCCAAGAGCAGAATTTTGGTTCTGCGAGTCCATAGGAAGTTAGGAGTGTTGTATGTTGATTCTGGGGTATTCTGGGATGTAGATCACAAATTCGGCATTAGTTTTGCGATTGGGAGTGTCAGGAGGCCACAACAGGAGAGGAGTCAGTCACCATGCGTAGGAGTTCAAATTTGTGGAGTATACTGCGTCCCCCGGACGACTTGCGTGGTTGTGGAATATAAAAATGTGCAGTTTACTCAAAGAATCTTTTCTCCAAATAAGCGCCCCGGGGCGCTTGTTCGCTTGTTTGGGGGGGGGGGGTATTGAAGAACCCTATTGAAGAACCCGGTACCAGGAGTCGGAAAAACCCGGTACATACTCAAGAAAAAAGAAACACCAAAGAATCACTGGGCACTGGGCGTCTTCGCCTGTTGTCGACTGAGATGCAGGGACACGGTTTGCAGAGCGGACACGCGTCTGTAGAGCTTGAGGGCGGTGCCCAGAGGCAGCTGCAGACGAGACAGCACGTCGGCGCGCATGAGTAGCAGAAGAGCCTCGCCGTCCACCTCCTGCGGACACGGACGGCAGACTACGGTACGCACTTTTTGCCCCGCGAACTAGTACATACGTACTTTTTGCCCCGTACTGCAGAATACATTTTGCCCTGCGAAATTTGCGTGTGGCAGACTATTGTAGTTTGCCTCAGGCCGTTTTACTCTATTACCTACATGACAGACGCCTACGTACGGCAACAAGTAATCTCTACCAGGCCGCTGAAAGCGGCAGCAGAGTTGGCAAATCGCACAACCTGGACAAATCCATACACACCTGCCTAGAAACCGTGATGACACTCAACAAGAACACCAACCTTTTGCACAAATTTGGCTGTCACTTCAGAGGAGAATCCAAGTTGCTTGAAGAACTCTGCCGCTTTGGCGGGAGACCAGCTGTGTACGTCTCTGGCGCCCTCGCGAATGCGCTGATCCTCGGTCAAGTCAGGCAGAGATGTGGGACTTCTGAAGCTAACGTGCTAAGTCGAAGAGAAAGCCCGCCGAATTCAAACACAGTACCGCATTTTCTCCATCCAAGCTTCACACATTACTACTACATAGTACGTATGCTAGCTAATTGGAGAGTTTACGGTAACTTCTGCCACACAACAAAACTCCGAATCGGTCTGTTGCATTTTCAGTTGCATTTTCGAGTTTTCAATAGAATAGTACGTAACGTACTACATATACGTACGTACGTATGTATGTACGTGCATTGTGCAAACAATGGGCGCGCGCCAACCGTTCCGCCCCTTATTAGGCGATACTGTCCACTCACTCTTATCCAACTGCTCATTACACGGCAGTAAGATGACGTCAGGCATGCGATGTTAGCACGACGATTTTACCTTGCACACACTGCCGTATAGGGTACCAAATAAAATTTGGATAATGAAGGAGGCATGTACACTTGGCAAGGGGGACATTCGCGCAGCGCAATGGACGAACACTTCGCTTCCCAAATCCCAACGCAGAAGAAAGCGCCTACAGGCGTGGAAGAGAGGTG
>JASAMZ010004159.1:0-19272 GCA_030248115.1 Linhomoeus sp. GSCO2_2 | reverse complement strand
CCCGCATATGCGGGTTTTCACGAGCCGTGTTAGCGGATATCCTGCATGGTGCAATAATTGACGAAAGAAATTAGTGAGAACCTGGGGAGGAGTGTATTGTGAGTTCTCAAAGGAGTCTATACTAGTTAACCGAATGAGTTCACACCAAAATACTGTATCAGTTTACACAAATGATGGAATACGCCAAATCACTACACGAATCGACACCAAAAGGGGATGGCGTGGGTTGGAGCAGGAGATGAGGATTGTGATGATAGGCTAGGCGGAGATCGTAGGCCTGAGCAGGAGGAGATCGTAGGCTAAAGCGGAATGATCGAAGGCCTGAGCAGGAGGAGATCGTAGGCTAGGCGGAAGATCGTAGGCCTGAGCAGGAGGAGATCGTAGGCTAAAGCGGAGATAGTAGGCCTGAGCAGGAGGAGAGTGGTAGGCTAAGCGGATAGAGATCATAGGCCTGAGCAGGAGGAGATCGTAGGCCTAAGCAGGAGGAGATCGTAGGCCTGAGCAGGGAGAAAATAATTGAAGGATAGGCGACTTGGCAAGAAGGAGTGAGATCGTAGGCTAGGCGGAGATCGAAGGCCTGAGCAGGAGGAGATTCGTAGGCTAGGCGGAGATCGTAGGCCTGAGCAGGAGGGGAGAAATCGTAGGCCTGAGCAGGAGGAGATCGTAGGCCTGAGCAGGAGGAGATCGTAGGCCTGAGCAGGAGGAGATCGTAGGCTAGGCGGAGATCGTAGGCCTGAGCAGGAGGAGAGCGTAGGCTAAAGAGAGGGCGTAGACCTAGAGCAGGAGGAGATCGTAGGCTCCAGGTCAGAGATGGTAGGCCTCAGCAGGAGGAGATCGTAGGCTAGGCGGAGATCGTAGGCCTGCGCGGGAGGAGAGCGTAGGCTAGGCGGAGATCGTAGGCCTGAGCAGGAGGAGATCGGTAAGAATTTCTTAAGCCAGAGGGAAGCCTGAGCCTAAGCCTAAGCCTAAGCCTAAAGCCAAAGCCTGAGCTTAAGCCAGAATATATTCATTAAAACGGTGGAATGAATTGGTGGGAGTCATTCAGTTATTGCTGCTGAACTTGAAACAAAAGACATCCAAGGAAAGAAATTCAATGGTAGGATGTTTGGAAGGATTAATATTAACATATATGGCGAGACTTCAAGCGGGCCCTGGAGTATGAAAAGTACCGTGTTCACTTGTATGTAATAAGGTGGCGATTCTGCGGAACAGCGCCATGAAACAAGCATATGCGGGTATTCACTAGCTGGACCAGTGAAAACCCGCATATGCGGGTATTCACTAAGTGGTTTGGTCGAAAACCCGCATCATGCGGGTTTTCACTGGATGCGGGTATTCCCTGTCACATATATGCACCTCGCCGCGCTAAGGCGCGGCGAAAAATACGCGCACTCTATACGCATGCGCAACAAGCTTTGTGTAAAAACTCTGGCACCACATTGGCATCAGTGTAAACTTGAGAGCGTGTGCGCGATAATGTGCACTGGATAGTGAAGTGCCGCTAGACATTTAGTCGACAATTTGGTGGGGCATAGCCGCAATTGGTCTTGGATTTGTTCGTGGTGCCTGATCCACATATGGATCAGAAGATTCGCCGCAGGCACACTTTGCGCTTATAATTGCGGTGACTGATCCATAAATGGATCAGAGAAATTCGCCGCAGGCACACAGTGCAATAAAAGCGTCTAAATGAGACGACGCGCTATTGAAAAGGGTATAAATGGGACGACGCCCTATTGTAAAGGGCATAAATGGGACGACGCCCTATTCTTTTGGGCTTAGGGCCTGAAATTGTCGAAATTTGGGAATTTTAACAATACCCTTGAAAATATCCCTAACTTCGTTAATTATAAAATTCAAACTATTTGCTAAATACTTGGCAGACTATGCTCGATACATCCGTGCAAAGAACTTTTGAAATTTAAGCTGTTTAAAATTGTCGAAATTTGGGATTTCAACAAAATCCTTGAAAATATCCCTAACTTCGTTAATTATAAAATTTGAAACTATTTGCTGAATACTTGGCAGACTATGCTCGATACATCCGTGCAAAAAAGTTTTCAAATTTAAGCTGTTTGAAATTGTTGAAATTTGGGAATTTTAACAAAACCCTTGAAAATATCCCTAATTTCGTCAGTTACAAAATCTGAAACTATTTGCTAAATACTTGGCAGACAATGCCGGACACAACCATGTGAAGAAATTTTGAAATTGAAGCCTTTTGAAATAGGGTATATTTGGCAATTCTGATAAAAACCTTGAAAATATCCCTAAATTCGTTAATTATAAAATCTGAAACTATTTGCTAAATACTTGGTAGACTATGCCCGACACAACCATGTAAAGAAAATTTATAATTTAAGCCGTTTGAAATTGTCGAAATTTGGGAATTTTGGCAATACCCTTGAAAATATCCCTAATTTCGTTAATTATAAAATTTGAAACTATTTGCTAAATACTTGGCAGACTATGCTCGATACATCCGTGCAAAGAAAATTTGAAATTTAAGCCGTTCGAAATTGTCGAAATTTGGGGATTTTGTAAAAATCCTTGAAAATATCCTTAATTTCATTAATTATATTCGCTGAATCTATTTGATAAATACTTGGCAGACTATGCTCGATACATCGGTGCAAGGCAGTTTTGAAATTTAAGCTGTTTGAATTTGTCGAAATTTGGGAATTTTGACAAAAACCTTGAAAATATCCCTAATTTCGTGAATTCCAAAATCCGAAACTATGTCACAAATTCATCGCGTCTTATGCCCTTTCCATTTCAGCAAAAACTTTCTCGATACGACTTGTAAATAAAAGTGTCATTTTTGACATTTTCGAATTTTAATTGTAAATATCTCGAAATAGCGAAATTAGCAACAGAAACGGACAACGGCACGTTACTCAGCGCATTCGACTCCATCGGGTGGCACTAACCGTCATGTTTAGTTTTGTGACACAGACAGACACACACACAGAAACACGAACGGACAATAGCGTCCGTATATATACTCGCCGCGCTGGGGCGCGGCGAAAAAATTATATGTACGCATTCGCAATCAGAACTCCGAACGCAAACCATTTGCCAACGCGTACGAACTACGAAAGAAACAAAATGCGACAAATGGCAAACGACAAATTTGGACCAATTTGACCTGCAAATGAGCTAACAGCAAACCAAAGTTGTCTCAAATTTTATTCAATCTGTTGATTATAGACGAAGTTGATTGACACCTGCTGCCGAACGAATTTTCATCTCTTCCGAATACAACAGTGTCATTCCAAAGTAGAATTTTGTGAAATTTTTGGATTGAAATGGAATTTGCTATGCTGGCCATCAGTAGAGTGAACAAGGCTTGTGTGAAAACTCTGGCGTCAATGAGAAGTTTAGAACGTGTGCGCGATAGTAAATGACTTCGTGTAAAAACTGCGTCGTCATTGTGATGGGTCAGTTGACAAAACTGGAAAGTAAGGCGCAAGTAGACACTTTGCGAGCAATGTGACGCAATACGACCGCAAGTGGTTCTTTAGGTTTAGAATAAATGCAGTTATTCGTGCTACCTGATCCATAAATAGGGGTCAGAGTATCCGCCGCAAGCACACGTCGGGATTAATTTGTGGCAGAAGGCGAAAACAACTACTTTCTACTCCAACAAGCTGTTTTAAAAAAGTTAGTTGTTATATTAATAGAGAGTGGTTTGTGAGTGTTTAAAGTGGAAGAGTAAACGAGTGGATACTTTTGTAAAGTGTTTCGAAGCCTTTCCGATATGACGCGCGCCCGCCCGGAGTCCACTCTTCATGCGCTACTTCTGACACGCTCCTTTCTGAGGGGTTCTTGCAGGGGCAACATCGGGATCGCCCGGGATTAATTTTTTGAGCAAGACACACGCATTTCTGAGCGGTTGTTGCAAGGCAACATTGGGATCGCCCGGGATTAATTCTTTTAGCAGGGAAAGTGGTTCGTAAAACAAGGGTTTAAAAAAACAAAAGTAATTCTTTAGGAATGACCGTTCAACAACTGCCTCTAAGAACGTAAGCTTTCAAACGGTCAAACGAAAAATGTCGCTCTACAACGTAAGACGAGCGAAAAACTAGGACCGATCATTGCTGTTTAAACCTTTGACTTACTGTAGCTCGCGAAATTCAAACCTTCGAATCTCGACTCTTCTCTTAAAGGGATGAAATTCAGTGTGCCTAGTCCTACTTCAACAAACTCAAGATCGTCTCTCTCCAACGGAAGACGAGCGAGTTTTAGAAGTTTCGCGTTTTAAACCTTTGGATTACTGTAGCTCCCGAAATTCAAACTTTTAAGTTTCGACCAATAGAAGAGCAAATGATCAGTGAGTCGAGAGCTATCCAACCAGACCCAAGATCGTCTCCCTACGACGCACGCTGAGCGAGTTAGAGCGATTTCTATGCTACAAATGCGAGAATGTCGCTTTTCGTGTTTGCGTAATTAAGAAAACTTTTGATGTCAAGCGAAATAGCACGTCGAGACCTTTTAGTTGATCTATCGCACGCCGCTCTACGACGTAAGACGAGCGTGTTATAGCCGTTTTGCGTTTTGGACCCTCGGGTTACTGTAGCGCGCGCAATTCAAACTTTTAAATTTAGAGTCCTCTTGACGGAATTATCAGTGTGCCGAAACCTATTCAACGAACTCAAGATGGGCTCTCTAGGACGTAAGACGATCTTTTTAGTGAAGTTTTTCGTTTTGAACCTTTGAGTTACTGTAGCGCGCGAAATTCAAACTTTTGGATTTCGACCAATAGAAGAACAAATGATCAGTGAGTCGAGAGCTATCCAACCAACTCAAGACCGTCTCTGTACGACGCACGCTGAGCGAGTTAGAGCGAATTCTGCGTTAGAAACGCGAGAATGTCGCTTTTCGTGTTGCGTGTTTGCGTAATTAACGAAAGTTTTAATGCCAAACGAAAGCGCACGTCGCGACCTTTTACTTGACCTATCGCACGCCGCTCTACGACGTAAGACGAGCGAGTTAGAGCCGTCTCCAGTTTGAACCTTCGGGTTACTGTAGCGCGCGCAATTCAAACTTTTGAACGCCGATTTCTTGAGGCACATTACCAGTGAGTCGAGACCTATCCATAAAGTCCAAGATCTCCTTCCTACGACTTTCCAACGGCGAGATCTGAGAGCGTGACGAACGAACGAACGTACGTACGCACGCACGCACGGATAGCTCTCGTAGGGGTTCGCCCGGCTGAGGCCGGGCGAAAAAAGGTACCGTATAGTGGATAAAAGTTCTCCTGAAGCACAACGCTAAACGCACTGCAAAGTGCAAAGTGTCACTAACAACCAACGGGTACCTCTGACCTGCGAAGTACCTTAGCAGAGATTTGCCTATTTTGTGGTTCACAATACGTTTGTGCCTAGTATTTTGTATCAGGCACGCTCAGAAGCCTGAAATGCGTTTTGAAAGGTGTTCAACATTCCCACCTCTGCTCCACTCGCCTTGACGACAACGCTGCGGAGGGTTCGAGAAATCTTCTCGCCAGTTTTCGGTTGAACGGTCATCTGAATGCAATGGATTGCGTATACTGAAACTAAGAAAATGTGCTACTGCCATCAGCGTGTTATTGTGTTCGGCTCCTCAATTCCCAAACAAGGACACAACACTCGCTGGTGACCGTAAGTGCCAAATAGAGGAAGATCTCAAACGGTGGCAGATGGCATGGCACTTCGGGACAGTGGTACAGTGTAGGTCTCTGGTAGTGGTACATGCCTTCCACTACCTGGAGCGAGACCCTACATTTGCGCGTATGTATAGCAGCATAATGAGTGAATGGAAATCATCAACTGCTGATTGTTACAGAGCAATCGCAAGTCTAGATGGCCAAAAGTATAAAAGAATGCCTGAAATTTGGTCATTCTAAGGCTGACTGATTGAAACAATTGTGGTAGGTCTCCAAACAGTGCCGAGCGTAGCGGTCTTTTGAACCCTCAACTCCACTTTCCATGCTTCAAGCAAGAGCACGGCACTGGTTAGTTGCATAACTCCTTACCTGCCCAGGCTTCGTGGCGACTATCGCCTTCCAACGTGACGTTGCAGGTCGCCGGGTCTGGATATAGTTCCCATAGTGATCAGTGAAGTCCCACAATTTGCACGCGTGTGTCTCGCGTGGGCTCGACGTAGACCGACGCGTTCCCAGGGCAATTCCTTCTAAGAAGGAAGACAAGCCGATTGTGTAGATGGCGAAACTCACCGTGTCAGCTTCCTTGAGCATCTAAAGCGCAAAGCAAAGACCTGGAAAAATTGAAAGTTTTGCCGCTTTTGCCATGGCCCTGTCTCCAAGCAAATTTCTTTACAAGAAGTATAGGGTCACAGCATGTCGTGATCCGCCGCATTGTGTATTTTCAGTTCGCTGTCATACGTACGTTATGCGCAGCACTACGGCGCGCCTGAAAAAGTGTAGGGTTTTCCGAATTGGCCATTCCATCATATAATCCTAGCCACCTCTCCTTTCCAGAGAATGGCCTCATCTACTGGAGCAAGCTGTTTTAAAAAAGTTGAGTTGTTTTATTAATACAGAATGGTTTGTGAGTGTTTTAAAAGTGGAAGAGTGAAAGAGTGGATACTTTTGTAAAAGTATTTCGAAGCCTTTCCGGATATGACGCGCGCCCGCCCGGAGTTCGCTATTCATGCGCTACTTCTGACACGCTCCTTTCTGAGGGGTTCTTGCAGGGCAACATTGAATCGCCCGCATTTAATTGTTTTGAGCAAGACACACGCATTTTTGAAGTGAACGGTTGTTGCAGGGCAACATTGGGATCTCCCGGGATTACTTTCTTTTTTAGCAAACAAAGATGTTGCGTAAGACAAGGGTTTAAAAAAACAAAAGTATTTCTTTAGCAATGACCGTTCAACTACTGCCTCAAATGTAAGCTTTCCAACGGCTCGAACGAATGCCACTCTACAACGTAAGAAGTAGCGAAAAATTCGGGCCGATTTGCTGTTTGAACCTTTTTTGATTAACTGTCACTCGCGAAATTGAAACTTTCGAATCTAAACTTCTCTTCACGAGAATGATCAGTGTGGCGAAACTGTTACATTCAACAAACTCAAGATCGTCTCTATACGACAGAAGGCGAGTGAGTTAGAGAAGTTTTGCGTTTGGAACTTTTGGGTTACTGTAGCTCGCGATATTCAAACTTTCGAGTTTTCGACCAATAAGAACAAATGATCAGTCAGTCAAGAGCTATCCAGCAGCAACTCAAGATCGTCTCTCTACGACGCACGCTGAGCGAGTTAGAACGATTTCTATGCTAAAAACGCGAGAATGCCACTTTTCGTAGTGCGTGTTTGCGTAATTAACAAATTTTTTACGCCAAGTGAAAGAGCACGTCGAGACCTTTTAGTGGCCCTATCGCACGCCGCTCTACGACGTAAGACGAGCGTGTTAGAGCCGTTTTGGGTTTTGGAACCTCGGGGTGCTGTAGCGCGCGCAATTCAAACTTTTGAATTTCGACCTCTCTTAACGGAATTATCAGTTGTGCCGGAACCTGTTCAAAGATCGTCTCTCTATGACGGAAGACGAGCGAGTTCGATGAGTTTCGCGTTTTTAAACCTTTGGGTTACTGTAGCTCCCGAAATTCTAACTTTTGTGTTATCGACCAATAGAAGAACAAATGATCAGTGAGTCGAGAGCTATACAACCAACCCAAGATCGTCTCCCTACCACGCACGCTGAGCGAGTTAGAGCGATTTCTGCTCTAAAAACGCCGGCAATGCCGCTTTATCGTGTTGGGTGTTTGCGTAATCAACAAATGTTTTAATGCCAAACGAAAGCGCACGTCGAGACCTTTTAGTTGACCTATCGCACGCCGCTCTTCTATGACGTAAGACGAGCGAGTTAGAGCCGTTTTCAGTTTTGACCTTCGGGCTACTGTAGCGCGCGTGATTCAGAACTTTTGAATTTCGAAACCTCTTAGCGCAATTGTCAGTGAGTCGAGACCTATCCATAAAGTCAAGATCTCCTTCCTACGACTTACCAGACGGCAATTTCAGAGAGCGTGACGAACGGACGGACGAACGAACGAACGAACGGACGAACGGACGAAGGAGCTCTGGTCCAGGTTTCGCCCGGCTGAGGCCGGGCGAAACAAGCTGTGTGTGAAAAACTTCAAACTATACAATGTGTCTGTCAAACCTTGGTGAACAGTATAGTGAACTTTGCATTCGCAATATAGCAATATATTAGAGAAGGTATCTTGAGAGAGTGTGCAGTACAAACGAAGTGCAGCCATTACCACCGATACGGTTGTCTGTACAACTGATCTAAAGCTCAGTGATATCGCACGTTTACGCTATATGGTATCGGCATAATACGACGCCGTTCATCTGAAGTTCTATGCCTGTGGGGATACGCCGCATAGAACAAAAAACTGCCAATGTTGGATGCAGTTGTTGTCTACCAGGAATGTCGTTTGGTGTAAGCTACTTCTCTTGACGTTCATCAATGAACGACAGTTTATTGGCAATTTGTGAATTTTGGCAATTCTATCGCATTGGAGTTTTCTATAAAATTCCACAATTGCAAACAATTTTGTTTGTGTTACATCCGCGGTCTATGCTCTTTCCATTTCTGAAGAAATTTCGCCGCTAGTCTACCAGGCGATAAAGTCGATTTCGACATTTCTATACTTTAATTGTAAATATCTCTAAATTGCAATATTTCAAAACTGAAAAACTATGTCACAAATTCTTGTTGGCTTATGACCTTTCAGTTTCTGCATTCACATTCGTCAATAAATGACGTTCTATTTTTTGTCAATTTATAAAATTTCGACAAACAATTGCGTATTTCTATGAAATTCCCCATTTGAAAAAATTTCTTTTGTGTTACGAATTGTCCACGGCCTATGCTCTTTCCATTTCTGAAGAAATTTCGCCGCTAGCTCATCAGGCGAAAAAGTCGATTTTCGACATTTTCATATTTTAATTCTAAATATCTCCAAATTGCAATGTTTCAAAACTGAAAAACTATTACACAAATTCTTATTGGCGTATGACCTTTCAGATTCTGCATTCACATTCGTCAATAAACGACGCTCTATTTTTGTCAATTTATGAAATTTCGCAAACAATTGCGTATTTCTATTAAATTCCACATTGACAAAAATTTTCTTTTGTGTTCCAAATTATCAGCGGTCCGTGCCCTTTCCATTTCTGAAGAAATTTCGCGTCTAGCTCATCAGGTGAAAAAGTCGATTTTTGACATTTTTGGATTTTAATTGTCAATATCTCGAAAATACGAAATTAGCAACAGAAACGGACATCGGATCCGTACTCAGCGACCTCGACTCTACTTGACCACATATGTCACATATTTTACTTCGGTGCCACGAACGGACGGACGGACACACAGACGGACAGACAGACATTGTCAACCGTATATATACACCTCGCCGCGCTGAGGCGCGGCGAAAAAAACTGGGTACCCGATGATGGTTGACTGGCATTGTATAGTGTGTTGTGCATTTGAGGAGTATATTCCATAGTGTGTCAGAATAGTAAGTTGAGCATTTCTTCGGGGAGTATCGCCGCAGTTACCTCGAGTTTCCAGAGAAAGTTTGTGCCATTGTTGGGCAATCGATGCCTGCAAGGCGCATTGGTGGGTACTGATCCATAAATGGATCAGGAATGTTCGCCGCAGGTTCACTTTGGAATAAAGAGGGTCTAAATGGGACGACGCCCTTTTCTTTTGGGTTACAAATGCGGACGGTTACGGTACCGTTGCTGTAGATTGCAGAACCGCACAGTGAACAGAAATGCCGCGTTTCGTCTTCGATTGAATAGGTGGCAAAAACAAACGTTGCCGAACACATCCATAGAAAAATATTGCCATTTGAATTGCCGAAATTTTAGCCATTTGTTTTTTCGCCGCGCCTCAGCGCGGCGAGGTGTATATATACGGATGACAATGTGTGTGTGTGTGTCTGTCTGTCTGTCTGTCCGTCCGCGCATCGAAGTAAGATATGTGACATATGTGGTCAAGTAGAGTCGGGGTCGCTGAGTACGGATCCGATGTCCGTTTCTGTTGCTAATTTCGCATTTTCGAGATATTTACAATTAAAATATGAAAATGTCGAAAATCGACTTTTTCGCCTGATGAACTAGCGGCGAAATTTCTTCAGAAATGGAAAGAGCATAGACAGCGGATAATTTGTAACGCAAAAGAAATTTTTTGGAGATATGGAATTTGATAGAAATACGCGATTATCTGTCAAAATTTCATAAAATGACAAAAATAGAACGTCATTTATTGACGAATGTGAATGCAGAAATGGAAAGGTCTGGTGTCATTAAGATTTTTTGACATGGTTTTACAGGTGTAAGAAGTTACAATTTCGAGATATTTACAATTAAAGTACAAAAATGTCAAAAATCGACTTTTTCACCTGATGAGGTAGCGGCGAAATTTCTTCAGGAATATAAAGAGCATAGACCGCGGATAATTTGTAACACAAAAGAATTTTTTTGCAGATGCGGAATTTAACAGAAATACGCGATTATTTGTTAAAATTCCATCAATTGACACAAATAGAACGTCGCTTATTGACGAATGTGAATGCAGAAATGGATAGGTCGCACGCCAATAGGAATTTGTGACATGGTTCTACAATTTTGAAAATTGAAGTTTGGAAATATTTACAATTAAAATACGAAAATATCGAAAATCGGCTTTTTCGCCTGATGAACTAGCGACGAAATTTCTTCAGAAATGGCAAGCGCATAAACAACGGACAATTAGTAAAGCAACAGAAAATTTTGCAGATGTTAATTTTGATAGAAATTTTCAAAATTTGATAGAAATGCCAAAATTCCATAATTGCCAATACTGTTGTTCATTGATGAATGTCAACGCAGAAATACGTATACCAAACGGAATTCCTGGTAGAGAACAACTGCATCAAACATTTGGCAAGTTTTTTGTCGATGTGGCGTATCCACACAGGCATAAAACTTCAGATGAACGGCGTCGTATCATGCCGATAACATATAGCGAACGCGGCGATATCACTGAGCTTTAGATCAGTTGTACAGACAACCGTATCGTGTAAATAGCTGCACTTCGTTTGTAGCACACGTTCTCAAGATACCTTCTCTAGATACGGCTAATATTGTGTGCAAAGTTCACTATACTGTTCACCAAGGTTTGACAGACACATTGTATAGTTTGAACTTTTTTCACACACAGCTTGTTTCGCCCGGCCTCAGCCGGGCGAACCCCTACGAGAGCTCTTCGTCCGTTCGTCCGTTCGTTCGTTCGTTCGTCCGTCCGTTCGTCACGCTCTCAGATCTCGCCGTTGGTAAGTCGTAGGAAGGAGATCTTGGACTTTATGGATAGGTCTCGACTCACTGACAATTGCGCTAAGAGGTTTCGAAATTCAAAAGTTTGAATTACGCGCGCTACAGTAGCCCGAAGGTCAAAACTGAAAACGGCTCTAACTCGCTCGTCTTACGTCGTAGAGCGGCGCGCGATAGGTCAACTAAAAGGTCTCGACGTGCGCTTTCGTTTGGCATTAAAACTTTTGTTAATTACGCAAACACGCAACACGAAAAGCGACATTCTCGCGTTTTTAGAGCAGAAATCGCTCTAACTCGCTCAGCGTGCGTCGTAGGGAGACGATCTTGGGTTGGTTGTATAGCTCTCGACTCACTGATCATTTGTTCTTCTATTGGTCGAAACTCAAAAGTTTGAATTTCGGGAGCTACAGTAACCCAAAGGTTTAAAACGCGAAACTTATCTAACTCGCTCGTCTTCCGTCATAGAGAGACGATCTTGGAATAGGTTTCGGCACACTGATAATTCCGTTAAGAGAGGTCGAAATTCAAAAGTTTGAATTGCGCGCGCTACAGTAACCCGAGGGTCCAAAACGCAAAACGGCTCTAACACGCTCGTCTTACGTCGTAGAGCGGCGTGCGATAGGGCCACTAAAAGGTCTCGACGTGCTCTTTCACTTGGCGTAAAAAATTTGTTAATTACGCAAACACGCACTACGAAAAGTGGCATTCTCGCGTTTTTAGCATAGAAATCGTTCTAACTCGCTCAGCGTGCGTCGTAGAGAGACGATCTTGAGTTGCTGCTGGATAGCTCTTGACTCACTGATCATTTGTTCTTCTATTGGTCGAAACTCAAAAGTTTGAATATCGCGAGCTACAGTAACCCAAAAGTTCCAAACGCAAAACTTCTCTAACTCACTCGCCTTCTGTCGTAGAGAGACGATCTTGAGTTTGTTGAATAGGTTTCGCCACACTGATCATTCCGTTAAGAGAAGTCGAGATTCGAAAGTTTGAATTTCGCGAGCTACAGTTACTCAAAGGTTCAAACAGCAAATCGGCCCCAACTCGCTCGTCTTACGTTGTAGAGTGGCATTCGTTCGACCGTTTGAAAGCTTACGTTGAGGCAGTAGTTGAACGGTCATTGCTAAAGAAATACTTTTGTTTTTTTAAACCCTTGTCTTACGAACATCTTTGTTTGCTAAAGAAATTAATCCCGGGCGATCCCAATGTTGCCCTGCAACAACCGCTCAGAAATGCGTGTGTCTTGCTCAAAAAATTAATCCCGGGCGATTCCAATGTTGCCCTGCAAGAACCCCTCAGAAAGGAGCGTGTCAGAAGTAGCGCATGAATAGCGGACTCCGGGCGGGCGCGCGTCATATCGGAAAGGCTTCGAAATACTTTACAAAAGTATCCACTCTTTCACTCTTCCACTTTAAAACACTCACAAACCACTCTGTATTAATAAAACAACTCAACTTTTTTAAAACAGCTTGTTCCAGTGTATGAGGCCATTCTCTGGAAAGGAGAGGTGGCTAGGATTATATGATGGAATGGCCAATTCGGAAAACCCTACACTTTTTCAGGCGCGCCGTAGTGCTGCGCATAACGTACGTATGACAGCGAACTGAAAATACACAATGCGGCAGATCACGACATGCTGTGACCCTATACTTCTTGTAAAGAAATTTGCTTAGACAGGGCCATGGCAAAAGCGGCAAAACTTTCAATTTTGAGGTCTTTGCTTTGCGCTTTAGATGCTCAAGGAAGCTGACACGGTGAGTTTCGCCATCTACACAATCGGCTTGTCTTCCTTCGAGAAGGAATTGCTGGGGAACGCGTCGGTCTACGTCGGCCCACGCGAGACACACGCGTGCAAATTGTGGGACTTCACTGATCACTATGGGAACTATATTCGAGACCCGGCGACGTGCAACGTCACGTTGGAAGGCGATAGTCGCCACGAAGTTTGGGCAGTGGAGGTATGCAACTAACCAGTGCCGTGCTCTTGCTTGAAGCATGGAAAGTGGAGTTGAGGGTTCAAAAGACCGCTACGCTCGGCACTGTTTGGAGACCTACCACAATTGTTTCAATCCGTCAGCCTTAGAATGACCAAATTTCAGGCATTCTTTTATACTTTTGGCCATCTAGACTTGCGATTGCTCTGTAACAATCAGCAGTTGATGATTTCCATTCACTCATTATGCTGCTATACATACGCGCAAATGTAGGGTATCGCTCCAGGTAGTGGAAGGCATGTACCACTACCAGAGACCTACACTGTACCACTGTCCCGAAGTGCCATGCCATCTACCACCGTTTGAGATCTTCCTCTATTTGGCACTTACGGTAACCAGCTAGTGTTGTGTCCTTGTTTGGGAATTGAGGAGCCGAACACAATAACACGCTGATGGCAGTAGCACATTTTCTTAGTTTCAGTATACGCAATCCATTGCATTCAGATGACCGTTCAACCGAAAACTGGCGAGAAGATTTCTCGAACCCTCCGCAGCGTTGTCGTCAAGGCGAGTGGAGCAGAGGTGGGAATGTTGAACACCTTTCAAAACGCATTTCAGGCTTCTGAGCGTGCCTAATTACAAAATACTAGGCACAAACGTATTGTGAACCACAAAATAGGCAAATCTCTGCTAAGGTACTTCGCAGGTCAGAGGTACCCGTTGGTTGTTAGTGACACTTTGCACTTTGCAGTGCGTTTAGCGTTGTGCTTCAGGAGAACTTTTATCCACTATACGGTACCTTTTTTCGCCCGGCCTCAGCCGGGCGAACCCCTACGAGAGCTATCCGTGCGTGCGTGCGTACGTACGTTCGTTCGTTCGTCACGCTCTCAGATCTCGCCGTTGGAAAGTCGTAGGAAGGAGATCTTGGACTTTATGGATAGGTCTCGACTCACTGGTAATGTGCCTCAAGAAATCGGCGTTCAAAAGTTTGAATTGCGCGCGCTACAGTAACCCGAAGGTTCAAACTGGAGACGGCTCTAACTCGCTCGTCTTACGTCGTAGAGCGGCGTGCGATAGGTCAAGTAAAAGGTCGCGACGTGCGCTTTCGTTTGGCATTAAAACTTTCGTTAATTACGCAAACACGCAACACGAAAAGCGACATTCTCGCGTTTCTAACGCAGAATTCGCTCTAACTCGCTCAGCGTGCGTCGTACAGAGACGGTCTTGAGTTGGTTGGATAGCTCTCGACTCACTGATCATTTGTTCTTCTATTGGTCGAAATCCAAAAGTTTGAATTTCGCGCGCTACAGTAACTCAAAGGTTCAAAACGAAAAACTTCTCTAACTCGCTCGTCTTCCGTCGTAGAGAGACGATCTTGAGTTCGTTGAATAGATTTTGGCACACTGATAATTCCGTTAAGAGAACTCGAAATTCAAAAGTTTGAATTGCGCGCGCTACAGTAACCCGAGGGTCCAAAACGCAAAACGGCTCTAACACGCTCGTCTTACGTCGTAGAGCGGCGTGCGATAGGTCAACTAAAAGGTCTCGACGTGCTATTTCGCTTGGCATTAAAAGTTTTCTTAATTACGCAAACACGAAAAGCGACATTCTCGCATTTGTAGCATAGAAATCGCTCTAACTCGCTCAGCGTGCGTCGTAGGGAGACGATCTTGGGTTGGTTGGATAGCTCTCGACTCACTGATCATTTGCTCTTCTATTGGTCGAAACTCAAAAGTTTGAATTTCGGGAGCTACAGTAATCCAAAGGTTTAAAACGCGAAACTTCTAAAACTCGCTCGTCTTCCGTTGTAGAGAGACGATCTTGAGTTTGTTGAATAGGTTTCGGCACACTGATCATTCCGTTAAGAGAAGTCGAGATTCGAAGGTTTGAATTTCGCGAGCTACAGTAAGTCAAAGGTTTAAACAGCAAATCGGTCCTAACTCGCTCGTCTTACGTTGTAGAGCGGCATTCGTTTGACCGTTTGAAAGCTTACGTTGAGGCAGTTGTTGAACGGTCATTCCTAAAGAAATACTTTTGTTTTTTTAAACCCTTGTTTTACGAACCACTTTCCCTGCTAAAAGAATTAATCCCGGGCGATCCCAATGTTGCCTTGCAACAACCGCTCAGAAATGCGTGTGTCTTGCTCAAAAAATTAATCCCGGGCGATCCCAATGTTGCCCTGCAAGAACCCCTCAGAAAGGAGCGTGTCAGAAGTAGCGCATGAAGAGTGGACTCCGGGCGGGCGCGCGTCATATCGGAAAGGCTTCGAAACACTTTACAAAAGTATCCACTCGTTTACTCTTCCACTTTAAACACTCACAAACCACTCTCTATTAATATAACAACTCAACTTTTTTAAAACAGCTTGTTGGAGTAGAAAGTAGTTGTTTTCGCCTTCTGCCACAAATTAATCCCGACGTGTGCTTGCGGCGGATACTCTGACCTATTTATGGATCAGGTAGCACGAATAACTGCATTTATTCTAAACCTAAAGAACCACTTGCGGTGGTATTGCGTCACATTGCTCGCAAAGTGTCTACTTGCGCCTTACTTTCCAGTTTTGTCAACTGACCCATCACAATGACGACGCAGTTTTTACACGAAGTCATTTACTATCGCGCACACGTTCTAAACTTCTCATTGACGCCAGAGTTTTCACACAAGCCTTGTTCACTCTACTGATGGCCAGCATAGCAAATTCCATTTCAATCCAAAAATTCCACAAAATTCTACTTTGGAATGACACTGTTGTATTCGGAAGAGATGAAAATTCGTTCGGCAGCAGGTGTCAATCAACTTCGTCTATAATCAACAGATTGAATAAAATTTGAGACAACTTTGGTTTGCTGTTAGCTCATTTGCAGGTCAAATTGGTCCAAATTTGTCGTTTGCCATTTGTCGCATTTTGTTTCTTTCGTAGTTCGTACGCGTTGGCAAATGGTTTGCGTTCGGAGTTCTGATTGCGAATGCGTACATATAATTTTTTCGCCGCGCCCCAGCGCGGCGAGTATATATACGGACGCTATTGTCCGTTCGTGTTTCTGTGTGTGTGTCTGTCTGTGTCACAAAACTAAACATGACGGTTAGTGCCACCCGATGGAGTCGAATGCGCTGAGTAACGTGCCGTTGTCCGTTTCTGTTGCTAATTTCGCTATTTCGAGATATTTACAATTAAAATTCGAAAATGTCAAAAATGACACTTTTATTTACAAGTCGTATCGAGAAAGTTTTTGCTGAAATGGAAAGGGCATAAGACGCGATGAATTTGTGACATAGTTTCGGATTTTGGAATTCACGAAATTAGGGATATTTTCAAGGTTTTTGTCAAAATTCCCAAATTTCGACAAATTCAAACAGCTTAAATTTCAAAACTGCCTTGCACCGATGGTATCGAGCATAGTCTGCCAAGTATTTATCAAATAGATTCAGCGAATATAATTAATGAAATTAAGGGTATTTTCAAGGATTTTTACAAAATCCCCAAATTTCGACAATTTCGAACGGCTTAAATTTCAAATTTTCTTTGCACGGATGTATCGAGCATAGTCTGCCAAGTATTTAGCAAATAGTTTCAAATTTTATAATTAACGAAATTAGGGATATTTTCAAGGGTATTGCCAAAATTCCCAAATTTCGACAATTTCAAACGGCTTAAATTATAAATTTTATTTACATGGTTGTGTCGGGCATAGTCTACCAAGTATTTAGCAAATAGTTTCAGATTTTATAATTAACGAATTTAGGGATATTTTCAAGGTTTTTATCAGAATTGCCAAATATACCCTATTTCAAAAGGCTTCAATTTCAAAATTTCTTCACATGGTTGTGTCCGGCATTGTCTGCCAAGTATTTAGCAAATAGTTTCAGATTTTGTAACTGACGAAATTAGGGTTATTTTCAAGGGTTTTGTTAAAATTCCCAAATTTCAACAATTTCAAACAGCTTAAATTTGAAAACTTTTTTGCACGGATGTATCGAGCATAGTCTGCCAAGTATTCGGCAAATAGTTTCTGATTTTATAATTAACGAAATTTGGGATTTTTTCAAGGATTTTGTTGAAATCCCCAAATTTCGACAATTTTAAACAGCTTAAATTTCAAAAGTTCTTTGCACGGATGTATCGAGCATAGTCTGCCAAGTATTTAGCAAATAGTTTGAATTTTATAATTAACGAAGTTAGGGATATTTTCAAGGGTATTGTTAAAATTCCCAAATTTCGACAATTTCAGGCCCTAAGCCCAAAAGAATAGGGCGTCGTCCCATTTATGCCCTTTACAATAGGGCGTCGTCCCATTTATACCCTTTTCAATAGCGCGTCGTGTCATTTAGACGCTTTTATTGCACTGTGTGCCTGCGGCGAATTTCTCTGATCCATTTATGGATCAGTCACCGCAATTATAAGCGCAAAGTGTGCCTGCGGCGAATCTTCTGATCCATATGTGGATCAGGCACCACGAACAAATCCAAGACCAATTGCGGCTATACCCCACCAAATTGTCGACTAAATATCTAGCGGCACTTCACTATCCAGTGCACATTATCGCGCACACGCTCTCAAGTTTACACTGATGCCAACGTGGTGCCACAGTTTTTAGACAAAGCTTGTTGCGCATGCGTATGAGTGCGCGTATTTTTTCGCCGCGCCTCAGCGCGGCGAGGTGTATATATGTGACAGGGAATACCCGCATCCAGTGAAAACCCGCATATGCGGGTTTTCACCAAACCACTTAGTGAATACCCGCATATGCGGGTTTTCACTGGTCCAGTTAGTGAATACCCGCATATGCTTGTTTCATGGCGCTGTTCCGCAGAATCGCCACCTTATTACATACAAGTGAACACGGTACTTTTCATACTCCAGGGCCCGCTTGAAGTCTCGCCATATATTTAATCTAATCCTTCCAAACATCCTACCATTGACTTCTTTCCTTGGATGTGTTTCGTTTCAAGTTCAGCAGCAATAACTGAATGACTCCCACCAATTCATTCCACCGTTTTAATGAATATATTCTGGCTCAAGCTCAGGCTTTGGCTCAGGCTTAGGCTTAGGCTTAGGCTCAGGCTTTCCTCCGGCTTAGGTCTACGATCTCCTCCTGCTCAGGCCTACGATCTCCGCCTAGCCTACGATCTCCTCCTGCTCAGGCCTACGATCTCCGCCTAGCCTACGATCTCCTCCTGCTCAGGCCTACGATCTCCGCCTAGCCTACGATCTCCTCCTGCTCAGGCTTACGATCTCCGCCTAGCCTACGATCTCCTCCTGCTCAGGCCTACGATCTCCGCCTAGCCTACGATCTCCTCCTGCTCAGGCCTACGATCTCCTCCTGCTCAGGCCTACGATCTCCTCCTGCTCAGGCCTACGATCTCCTCCTGCTCAGGCCTACGATCTCCGCCTAGCCTACGATCTCCTCCTGCTCAGGCCTACGATCTCCGCCTAGCCTACGATCTCCTCCTGCTCAGGCCTACGATCTCCTCCTGCTCAGGCCTACGATCTCCTCCTGCTCAGGCCTACGATCTCCTCCTGCTCAGGCCTACGATCTCCGCCTAGCCTACGATCTCCTCCTGCTCAGGCCTACGATCTCCGCCTAGCCTACGATCTCCTCCTGCTCAGGCCTACGATCTCCGCCTAGCCTACGATCTCCTCCTGCTCAGGCCTACGATCTCCGCCTAGCCTACGATCTCCTCCTGCTCAGGCCTACGATCTCCGCCTAGCCTACGATCACATCCTGCTCAGACCTACGATATCCCCTTTTGGTGTCGACTCGTGTAGTAATTTGGTGTATTCCATAATTTGTGTAAACTGATTCAGTATTTTGGTGTGAACTCATTCAGTAATCTGGTGTGGACTCATTCAGAACTCACCATGCACTCCTAGACGGGTTTTCACTAAAATTTTTAGTGAAAACCCGCATATGCGGGTATTCACTAACACGGCTAGTGAAAACCCGCATATGCGGGTATTCACTAACACATCTAGTGAAAACCCGCATATGCGGGTTTTCACTGGATGCGGGTATTCACT
>JASAMZ010004158.1:5000-64917 GCA_030248115.1 Linhomoeus sp. GSCO2_2 | reverse complement strand
GGGTACCGGGATTGTGGGTAAAACTTGGGTCAGGCGTAACTTTTGGTATAAGCCTCGCATCGAGATGGGACAAATACCGTTAGATCGGGCGCGACGAGCTCTACAACATTGTAGTAGGTCACTTCTCCATAAAGGGCCGAATTTTGGGTGAAAATAGGAAAAAATCGATTTTTGGACAAAATTTCAAAATTCTGCCATTCATATCTCTTTGGGGTGCCAATCAATTTCAACGATATTAAGAGCGTTTTCTAAGACTAAAATTATCTTCACTGTGGCACAATTTCGGCTTAGGGCTGATTCAATTTCTTGGTGAAATTTCTGTTTCTTGGACAAATCTTCAGTATTTTGGTGCAAAGTGAAGTCGGTTGAGAAATTTCGGTGTCAGTTGGACATTCACGTGATAGAGCATCAAAAGATACGTTGTTTTTGTTATATGCACTTTTTTCGTCCGACGCGTATTTTGGCGGGAAATTTGAATTCAAAATTTGGCTGCCGCATATGTCCGGGGCACCTACTGTGTAAGTTACTCGATTCCGGCTTTTCGGTGATGCTGATCACGAATTTGGCGTTGTCTTTTCGTGTAGAGATGTGTGGGACCATTTTTGAAGAATTTGCTTGCCACCATACGTACCCTCAAGCGGAAAACCTGGTTGTGCCAGTTCAGCCGAAGGTAGGTGTGTTGTATGTCAAATGTGGAGTATTGGAGGGTCGCAATTCCGAATTTGCTATTAATTTTGCGATCAGAATGGCCACTAAGCTTCACTGGCATGTCTCGTTGATCACTGGGCAGCATGATTGAACTCCCAAAATTCTTCTGAAAGAGGGGAGGAGTGCCCCGAGGGGCTCTGCCCCCGTCTACTAATCTTGTTGACCAAAATTAAGCGATTTTTGGCACTTTTTGGCCTATTTTTGCAAAATTTTCTTCTTTTTTGGTACTTTTTTGGCAAAATTGTTAGGTCATTTGACCATCCCCCCCCCCCCCCCTCCAGGGGTCTCAGACCCCCCCCCCCCTGAGGGGTCGTATACCCCCCCCCCCCGACCCCCCCCCCCCCCTGGCCGGTTGGCGCTTACACGTATGCTCGGAACGGAATGTACTTTTGAAAAGAGTTATGAGATCGCGCGTCCGTTTCATCACAGAGCGTCACGTCCACTCCTCCGAGAAGTTCAAGAGCGGCTTGGGTTCGGAGCTGCGCAAGGCTGTGGACGACCTCTACTTGGGCGGGACCACCTCTCCAGTGGACATAGTCATAGCCCTGCGCACCAGGGGCCAATTGAAGGACGTCAGCTACTCCATGGACAAGAGAATCAAGAACTACGTCTGGTGGGCCTTCTCGGGAAGACACTCCAGGCCCTACATGCCGCGGGGCAGGTCTCAGGCTTCGGCCAGCAAGGAGGTGGGTTGGAGTGGAGTGGAGTAACTACATTTGGATCACAGAAAATGTTATAGACATCGAACGTAACCCTCTCTTGACACTGCCAGCTAATCGGGTACACTTTCTTGTCTCCCTTCAGCTGGTGTACAAGAAGGCGAGTCCGCGACAGGCCAAGGGAACGCGTCTCTTCGAGATACCCGTGAGTAGCCTTCTTACTATTGGCATATTGCTTCACACACAACTGTCTATGACGATGCCTGGGGGGGGGGGGGGGGGGGGTTGCAGAGAACTACCACAAGCCCTGCCCTGCAACCAGCAACATAATTGGAATACGAAGTATTCCAGATACCCTTATGTGGATGGAGGTGCAGCCGATATTTGTTTCACTCAAGGCTAACAGTCGCATGATAACGCCAATGTTTGACGCTTCAGTGCCTGCGGCGCTTTCAGGCGGTGGTGACGCCGCCGGACGCCATCCAGATCTCGGCCGCCAGCGACTTCGCAAATTTTGAGTCTCGCGACGACGTCCTGACGACGCCCACCGTGAACCGGAGTCGGCGCTTCGAGGCCTCCGCCTCCCCGGAATACGTGCCCAATTTCCAAGTTGCGGGCAACCCGGATTCGGCCCCGGTCGGCGCCGCTTTCCCCGCGACGACGACGACTGATGCTGCGGTCTTCGCCGAGGCCAGAAGCTGCTTCACTCTGGCTCCTAATTGGGTGGGTCTTCGCTGGACGATTGTGGCGATTTTCTCCAGTACCCCCCTCCCTCGAATAACCCTCCCCCCCCCCCTCCAGCAATCGCCCCTCGTACAGGGAAGTTGGAATAACAAGCGCCAACTTTTGAAAGATACCAGTAGCGCTACCACATTATACAGGGTGGTCCACATAACGCGGACGATTTTGACCGATAATAACTCGAGCGACGTTTAACGGATTTCTACCAAAATTGCACACAACATATATGCACATGTCGAATTTCATACCTGAAATTTTCAGCACGCCAGCCTCAAAGAATCACAAATTGTCAACGGTTAGGCAGACACACCAGCACACATGGTGATGCACCGGAAAAACTCGCGCTCTCTGTTGGCTTACACCTCTTGCTTGGGACAATCGATCGGGCTGAGTTTTGGTTATTTTGAAGAGGATACTTCAACAAAAGTGAGTGCAAAGTTTTGTGCGAATTGGCGTAGGCATTAACGAGATACGGCAGCGCAACCAAAATTTTGCGATATTTGCAAATCAAAACGCTGCCCACTGAATTTGACAGATCCCATCGGGACGAAATTTTGCCCATAGTTGAGTCCGAATGTGTGCATTTTGGCCCGCAAACATTTCAGTTAGCGATTGTAACGGCTAGCTGTAATTGAGAAGTAAAGCCGTTTAGCACACCAAGGACCCGGAGAGGCGCAACCATGGTTCATCCCAGTTGACGAGATACGCAACTGTATTTCACGAAAGCCTCTACCGATTAGCAAGAAATTTTACACACATATAAATCAAAGTATTTTGTTTCTAATGGCCAAGAATCAGCCCGATCGGTCAACACACGCCAAAGATATGAGCCGTTAACCTGCTGTTCTTCAGTGGACCTGTGCGGATCTAATGGCATCCGTGCGGTTCTTCGGTAGGGCCGCTAGAGAAGAGCCACAGCGGAGATCGACACATCAGCAGATTCCCTAGACGATTTCATGAAGATCGAGCTTTGTTGCGCGCAGATCCATTGCGTATTTCGGAAGTTACGCGCGATTTCCCGGTTAAAAAGACCCGCAAAATGTAAAATACGCATCGGCGCAATGCGAGTTTTCCGATTTTGACGAAATTTCAACACTTGATAGAGCTCGAAAAGACGCATCCAACGCAAGTTACCGCATGCCGCTACGATACACCGTTCACGAGTTATGGCCTAAAGTTTGTCCTACTTCAACATAGGCGTCATAGGGATGAACAAGCAGCGCAAACTTTGGCATGCCATAACTCGTGAACGGTGCATCATAGCGACATGCGGTAACTTGCGTTGGATGCGTCTTTTCGAGCTCTATCACGTGTTGAAATTTCGTCAAAATCGGAAAACTCGCATTGCGCCGATGCGTATTTTACATTTTGCGGATCTTTTCAATTGGGAAATCATGCACAACTTCCAAAATACTCATCCGATCATCGCGCAACAAAGACCAATCTTCATGAAGTCATCTGGGGAATCTGCTGATGTGCCGATCTCCGCTGTGGCTCTTCTCTAGCGGCCGTACCGAAGAACCGCACGGATGCCATTAGATCCGCACAGGTCCACCTGAAGAACAGCAGGTTAAAAAAGACGTCCCCCCTGTAAGTTGGTGTATCCGCCCAACCGTTGACAATTCGTGATTCTTTGAGGCTGGCGTGCTGAAAATGTCAGGTATGAAATTCGACATGTGCATCTATGTTGTGTGCAATTTTGGTAGAAATCCGGTACACGTCGCTCGAGTTATTAACGGTCAAAATCGTCCGCGTTATGTGGACCAACCACCCTGTACATATATGCTCTATACCAACGCCTAACTCAAGCTGGGGCTGCCTTGATCAACATAAAGACCAACTGTAGGTGTTGTGGTCGAAACCATATTTGTTTGAGATAAAAAGCTATGAAAATCTGTAGATAATTATTGTGGATAAAACTGTCTATTTTGGCATGTAGCGCTCGAGGGGTCGAATTAACAAACGCTCCTCTAGAGGTACGTTAAAAGAATTGGCGCCCACGGCGTTTACGGCAAGTGTGACATGGTTGAGTCGCCCTCGATCTCATTTGAATTGAGCTATTCACTCTCCAATCCTTCCTCCATTCTATTCAGCCGAGCGACTACCACCAGGCGGCCAGACTGAGTCCTCTGAAGACGACCCCTGGGAAGGACTGGACGGCCCTGGACGAGATCGAGCGCCTGGCCTCCCAGCAGACATCTGAAGACGCCACGGTGGCAGTGGATGTTGTCTCTGAGGCGACCTCTGAAGGCCGTGGCGCCATTGGCACCACTGAGGTTGTTTCTTCTCACTCTCAGTGTTGTTTTGGCGTTTCCGTCCATACAACAATTGCATTGGATTGGAGGACGCCGGCGGGAGAGCAGCCACTGGCAGTGTCCCACCAGTGGAGTTGCCACTGCAACGACAACTGCAGCAGCAGCAGAGGTCCTTCTCAGTGCCGCCGGTGGTGCCCTCCCACCTGCCCACGGAGGGAGAGGAGTTTTTGAGAGTTGTGGCGTCAAACTTCGACAACTACGTCTCGGCCCCGCCCACACTGGTGAGAGAGAGAAGCACAAATGGATTGGCCCTTGAGATGACAGCGCCTTCTCTGGGGTAGTTTGATCAATTAATTGACAGTAGGCGCCCACTGTGAATGTTTCGGCGCTGTACAATTACCTGAGGCTGAAGGGGTAGTAACAGTGCTCTGCAGCACGAACTTTTCAAGCAATGATCGACTCGGAATTATCAGGTCATCCCACGGGGAGGGCAGTTGTTGTTACAAACTGTGTTGAGCTGTCGTCCCGCCCCGGTTACGATAGGTCTACCTGCAGCCTACAGATTAGGTAGGCTGCACGCGTAGACGTTTTGAACTCGGCGCCGTTTCGCACAATCGCTTTAATGGTGTTCTATTGTTGGGAGTGAGTTACTCGTCAATGTTCGCTAGATCTCGTTAATCCGATTCAATGCGTGGTGCAGAAACATCAGGTCGCTTTTAGCGGTTTATCCTCACATACACTTTTGTGCATAGCCAAGCGGGCGCGTTCCGCCCTTGTTAGTGTTGTCAGGGTGGGGATGGGGCTGCTTTTGTCGGCAAGTAAGAGGTCTGGCGTATTCATCTGTCCCGTTGGGCGCCTCTTTTGCCGCGAGGATTTGCGCGTTCCCTTGCCAATAGCGGAATGGATGATCGATGACATGAGTGATCGTTTCTCCAGCGCGCGGCGCGTATCTGGTGGGACCTTGCGCCAGATCTCGCTCTATTGCAGTCTTGGATGTACCCTTCCTTCCCAGTATAGTCGCCGTGTGACTTTTGGCTTCCTTCTCTCTCTGGTAGAACGAGCGTTGTTGAGCTGTCGGCGCCTGCTCTTTAGGCCTGCACACTCTGTGGAGGATCAAGACTTCTATTATAGGCGAAACTGGCCGCGTCATTCAGTTCTGCAATGGTGCTCACTTCGTTTGTAAGTCTTACTCAATGACACCAACATTTCGACTGGTGTGTCTGCTTGCGAAGCGATCGTTTTTCTGGAGGAGCGAACGGGCTCTGAGGAATGGAATGTCATGTCTCTGCGTGGGCTTGTGTCAATACTTTCCGAATTTCTGCTTCGCCAGATCGGCGAACGCTGAAACATCTGAAGTTTCTTTCGACCAATCACCGTCCATTCCTCCTTTCAGGTGGACTCCGTGGAACAAGACGACCTCTCCTCCTTCTCCAACGCTGTTGTGGGACGGCGATCGGAAGAGCTGGAGGAAGGAGAACTTTTGGAAAGCCACGATGATGAACAGAATGGCAGGGACAGGGCCGACCAGACGGTGACCCCAGAGGAGCTGATGGAGACGCTGCTGCTGGCCCAGTTGGACAGGAGTCCCCCCGTGGTGGACAACCACCTGCACAGGACCACGCCCCGAGCCAGCAGCACACCAACAATGGAGCAAAGAGCGACTGGCAGCGAGAACGCTCCCCCCTCTGAAAGTGGCCTCTCATCTGCAGCGCCAGTGGTGGAGAGGGCGACAGAGGGCGCAGCGCCCCAGTCTCTTCCTCCTGAAGTGGAAGGGAGAAGAAGCAAGCAGGGCAGGAAGATGGAGGCGATGCTGGCCGCAGCCACCAAGGAACCCTCTCAGGGGAACGACAGGCGTTCCAGGAGAAAGAGAAAGGTAGAGGACTGAGAGTGCTGCGCGATTTGGAGCTGGTTCTGTATCTGCCTCATTGCCACTTGCTCCAATGCTCTGTCAACGACCCTTAGCCACTCGAAATACGCCTCTGTTTACCACCTGGATGGATAGTTACTGTACTCATTCACCTGCATCTTTTAGACGGAGAAGAAGCTAGACTCGTCGTCCGGCGGGAAGGCGAAGGCAGCCAAGAAGGACGCAGTGGCGTTGCGTCTCTCGGTTCTGGAGAAGTTCTCGAGGACGATTCAGCAAGAGAAAAGGTGGGCGCTGTTGGCATACAGTATGTCCAGTGACATGCTGTATGCGAAATCGGATCGAACGAACCGTTCAGGCAACTGGAGCGGCCGTCCAGCTCTTCCCCTGCGGCCCAAGAGCTCTTGGAGTTTACGGTAGCCATTACAGCGGAGGAAGCGACTGAGGCGATCTCGGCGTTTCGCCTCAAGCCCAAGAAGGTAGTGAGTACTGTGTGTATCTGATTGAGTTGTATCAACTCTTTTCGTCTGATTTTCTTTCAGAAGAGAAGAACCGGCTCGCCGGTGGGCGTTCGAGGCGGCAGAACCTCTCAAAAGCCCCCGACGACCACAACGACGACCACAACGGCTGACGGGATCGTCAGGATGCCTCTGGCCAAGTGGGAAGGCTTCAAGGCCTTGCTTCGCAGCCTCACTCTCGAGACGCAGTTTCTGAGGTTGTTGGTCGCGTTGGAATTCGTGGATTTTTCTTGCAAATAATTAAGAATTTGTGTTTGTAGGCCGAGCGTGTTCGAGCGCGACGACCGCCGGCACACGCAGGACATCCCCGTTCGTCTGGCGATCACGCTCGACGACTGCTACAGGGGGCGCGAAGACTACTGGCTACATGAGAAAGAGACGCTGCTCAGGGTGCGTCTGCCTGCGCTCTCTGTTACGCAATGCCAACTGCGCAGTGGTAGTTGAAACTTCGCGCTCAGCTGCCAGAGCAGTCGATATCTGTGTTGCCTCCAAAGGCAAATGTCAGTGAAGACAAGCGAAATCCTTGATACTGCTGAGTCTGGTGTACAAACTCATTGTAACCAATTCATGAAACCTCACTGTATTTATAGGAGGCGAGAGGTGAAGAGGCGTACGAATTCCACGAGCGCCTGCAGGCGGCCGCCTCCGCAGGGGAAGTTGCCCTATTCGAGAGCATATTCAACCGGTCCAAGAATCGCCTTCCACTCTCGCCCCAGAAGAGGAAGATTATCGACAGGAAACTCGTCGCGGTCGGTAATTGTGTAGGGAATATTCTCAGTCAGCAAAAACAATGTGTACGTCTTGCGTTGCTTGCTAGGTTCGCTGGAGAAACGTGTCGGAACGAATAATTGTCTCATTTTTTGGCGCCGCAGGCGAAATTGCTTTCAGTTGTTAGAGGGGAGAGGGATTGTTGATCTGGGGGGGGGGGGAGGGGCAGTGGCGTAGCCAGGATTGACAAGTGGGAGGGGCAAAATAATTTTGGGGAGGGCAAAATTCTTCAGCAGTTCGTTGAGCGCCACCGGGTGCAAAATGAGCGCGCAGGCAAATTCTTGCTATTTACAGCGAAGCAGGCAAATATATTCACTTTTACAACGCCACAGGCAAAATTCTTACTACTTTTAACGCCGCAGGCAAAAATCTTCATTATTCATAGTGCCGCAGGCAAAAATTTAGACTATTTATAGCGCCACAGGCGAAAATTTTGCCTAATTATAATGCCGCAGGCAAAATTTTTTACTATTTATAGCGCCGCAGGCGAAAAAAATTTTTTTTCTTGCTAGCCATCTGGGGGGGGGGCAAAGCTGGCATCTGGGGGGGGGGACATTTGCCCCGATTGCTCCCCCCTGGCTACGCCACTGGGGGGGGGGGGGGGGGAGTGGCTCATCTCTAGCGAAATGACATCTCTCTTCCCTTCAGGACCTACTGCAGAAGGCCCGCTCCCCTCAGAACTTCACTCTTCCCATGGAACTGTCCCTGTCGCGCAGGCCTCACTCCACCACTACCTCTGAAGAAGCAGGCTGCGACTTCGCCCATGGGAAGCACAGCTACTGCCGTATTCTCACTTTGTTACTGCAGTCGGCCGAAGACCCGACCTCTGTAGTCAACGAGCGCTCGTGGGGAAGTGGATATTCCACCCTCATGTACGCCGCCGTCTTTGGGGAGAGATGCCAGTGGCAGACCCTGCTCAGATACGGTGGGTGGGCAGCTTTCGGGCTTAGAGTAGATGGGAACGAGTCGGACCGAATGATCTGATGTCTACACAGGTGACTGTAATGTCAGACGTGCAACACTTCTACACTTCTAGCACACTTCTCATAGCGTCTACTGTAGCCCAAGTAGTCGGCTGGTCGTTCTTTCACTTCTACGGAGCTCACGCGAACCTCACTACTCTCAATGCGCACACATCTGAAGCTCCACGTGGTTTCAGGTGCTGATCCCACCATCTCAGGAGCCTCTGGAGTCACTGCTTTGCATCTGGCCGTCGCCAGGGGAGATCTCCAGTTGGTCAGTGTTGCATATTCTTTGATCCTAATCATGAATCCGTTCGTATCAAAGATTCACTGTCCCATTTACAGTGTCGCGCTCTCTTGGAGCGGGGCGCGTCGCCTTCGGCGGTAGCCAAATGTGGCAACGGAGTCGAAATGACACCTCGCAACTTGGCTGAGGCCCACGCGCGATTGGCCGACGCTAGCAGGGAACGCGTTGAGATTCGTGACGCTCTGAAGTGAACGCGTCTACTAGCCTTCTTGCCTTCTGTTGTGTGCCTTAGTTCGGTGAGTGATGCTGAGGTTTTGGGCAAAGCGTAGTAGTGTCTGTCGCCTTCACAAGTCTTATGCTCCTCTCATTGCCTTCCATGATCCTTCCGCGTCGTATGTTCCACTGTAAATGGAAGTTTTGTAGCGGCGTGTCAGTCCATTCTGCTTCTCTTGCATGATTTTGCCATCGCGTTTCATCATGACAGCCTGTCATATGTACAAGTAGAGCACTGTGCTTGGGAGTACTGTAGGTATCGTGCTCAACAGTCGAGTGGAACCCGTTTGTTGTGCGTCAATTTGGGGAACAATAGAGCGTAGATACCTAGCGCCGGACAACGTTTCTTCCCTCGCCTGTACCGTAGACTGTCGTCTTGTCGTGTTCAGTGATTCTCAGACGTCACGCGCCTCCGATCTTCCACTGCCTTGTCCTATCGCTCGTACATTATACGAACTGTACATAGCACAACGAAGCCAAAATACATACTTGGTCGTCAGAGCTGCACCGGTTTCACAGGATCTCTGTAGTGGGCAGCATCGTGTGTCGTTTCCACTGACGAGCCATCATGGGAGACTCATCGCCAATCTCCACTCAGTCTTCCTCCTCCCCATCCTCCATGGAATGCTCTTCAGCCATTGCTCCTTCTCCTTCCCCAGCAGCGCTCTTCAGTTGCGCGTGAAGCTCATCAGTGGTGGCCCCCTGCGGCTGCAGCAGTCCCCTCTGTTGGGCCAGCGCCAGTTGTCGCTGGTCCAGCATGGAGACGCCCAGTTGGTGCTGGCGGGTGAAGGGTTGGGCCATGTCCCGCAGCCACCTCTTGGCCAGCTGCACTGCCTCCTCTGTGGAGAGATTCTGATTGGCCGACTTCAGGTGCTCCTGAATCCAGCGAGGCAGCTTGCCCCGTTTGTCCACCCGACTGAAGCGCTGAAGGGTAGGAGAGAGATGGCCATCAGCAAGCACTGAGGGTATGCTGCAAACCCTATTGGAAGCCCTACGGAACATTTTGAAGGCGCAGCTGAGAACAGGAGATAGACCTCAAAACAGATAGAGACTGGCTGCCGAGCCTGTCGATAAGACTACGAAACATCTGAAGGTTCGATGGTGTCAAGCATGTTGTAGAAACAAGCACAAAGGAAGGACCAAACAGTTGACTCGAGAATGGCACTTCTAAGTAAGAAAAACCAATGAAGCACCTTGTCGGCGAAGACCATGAGCCCATAGTCGTTCTTGGCCCTGAGTGCTCTGCCCACGCACTGAGCCGCCTGTCGCATGGCGTCGAAGGTGAGGAAGTCGTTCTCTCGAATGCCGAACTGATCGCGCAGATACTCCAGGCGGGCGCGCAGGATACGGGACTCCGTGTACACGTAGGGGATGCCCAGCATCAGCACGGCGCGACCTGTGAACGAACGAATAAGTGAGTTTGTTGTCTGTGGCAGAAATCTGCGCCAAGACAGTGTGAGTCGAGCTTTCGACCCTCCATAGGGGGTCGTCGTCAGGACACTTCTCAACTTTTGAGTGATAACCTGGTTTGGTTTGGATTTGGTTTGGTTATAACCAGATTTGAGACGTGTTACGGTCGAAAGCTCCACTTACACTGTGTTGACGCAGATAACCCACGTCACATACACCTTGACAGTGTCCAACACAAACGGCACTCCTGCCGCATTCTTGCGAGCTATAGAGCAGCTTGCAATTAAGACTTACTCAGCACGTTTCCAAGAACTACCACCCACCCAGATGATGGGAGAAGTCGATTCCTTCGGAGACCTTTCCCCTGGCCACAGACAAGAGGACGGCGCCCCTTCCATTCTCGCATGCCTTCACGTAGTTCTCCAGAGCGAGACTGGTCTCCACGGCGTCCTGAGTCTCGATGAAGATCAGCTTGTGCTTCAGCACGCTGTCGATCAGACCCTGAAACGAACAGAGATACAGAGAAATGATTCGCGACACACAGATCAACTTAAACCCTTGTCCCAAACAGCAATGAGACCGTTTACACCACGTGAACTAAAACAGGTATGTTGCACGAATTTCCAATGCGCCCAACAAAGCAAGAGATGTCGTTAGTGGCATGTCAGCTGACCTGCTGGTGCCAGAGGGCGACGACGTTCTCCAGATAGAGGTAGGAGGTGAAGAAGCAGACGAGGCCGTCAGGCACCACCTGGCACATCTCCAGCAGAAGACTGCCGTAGTTCCTTACAACCGCCGAGTCGTCACGACTCTCGTACTTGCTGGTCAACGACACCTGGTCGTTGCCTGTAAGTATTCACTGGATAGTTTCAGATGTTGTCAGAGTCAGTGGCAGAGACCTCTGGAGACTATCAGTGGGAGGATGCAGGGCCTTGCGAGGGACATGCTGAAGCTCTCCATGACGGCAGGCTCGAAGTCCAGCATCTTGGGATACATCTCCAGTGGGGACAACGTCTGAATTGGAAGCGATGGGAGGGCTGACGTAATTGGAAAACTTTTTCACATCGCCGTGCCTAGCCACTGAAAAGCGTGCCACAATGGCCTCTTTACGCGCAAGAGTCCATCGTAGAATCGGTAGAACTCGGGCAAACGCACACCACACGATAGGTAATCATCACTCAACCACTGACAGACAAGCTGACTACTCCACTCCCCACCCCAGATGTGATGACGACGGAGGCGAATCGGTCGAAGACTGGCCGTATGGCGATGGAGGCGTCCATGCAGCTGAAGGTCAGCACGGGATTGTGCACACCTGGGGCCCTGTCTTCAAAGGGCTCGATCAGAAGACAGAAGCCTAAGGAATGGACAAATTAACCGATTGTCAACGTCAGTTACGCGTTTCACTGGAAGCGCAATAGCTTTGAGACAAGGTGTAAGGTTTAATAACGGTTCTGCTTTGGGCTCAACAAACCTTTGGCGTAGGTGCTGACGAGTGTGGCGAAGTTGGAGAGTCGAATCAGGGGGCCAAAGTCGGCCGTGTCCACCAACTCCAGCGTGCGCATCAGACTCGACAGGCGCTCGGCGCAGAACCTACAAGAGTAAGCCACACAAGTGGACATCTGGAGCGACCTCTGACACCTCTGAACACCTGAGCGGCTTCCGCTCAATGGCCACTCTGGTGAGAACGTCCTTGAGGAAGGCCGCAGGGGACTCCACAACCACCTGCAGAGGTCTCTGCGTCTCCAGAAGGTGCACGACAACTGAGATGATGACAGGAACAACCTGCTGAGTGCGCATCCGATGCCTGACGTACTCCATAAACCTGCGCAGGAAGGTGAGAAAGTGTTCGGCGCTGCGGATGTTCCCCGGAACGGCCTCCTGGAGCACGGCGTTGGGCAGCACTGAACACTCAGATGTCACACCTCTGAATACACCTGGGACCACTCCATATCCATCCACTCACCGGGGTTGGCCAGAATGGCGTCGGTCTCTCTCTTCTCCTGTGCCTCCCTCAGGCCCTCCACCAGTCTCTCGTACTCCACGCGCAGCTGCTCGGCGTTGGACGACTTCAGACTGCAGCGACACATTTGAGCAGATTGCTTGTTAAAACCCTGATACGGAAAGGATTCCCACAAACTGCCCGCTTGAATATCGGCGACAGTGGAATTAGTGTTCTCGCCAACGGCAACAAATCAATCGTGCAGCCGATATTCGCCACGCAGTTTCGAATGTTCCACAATACGGTGATCTAATTAGGACTACTGTACAGTGCACTGACCTGTCCACGTGTCTGGTCAGCTGGTCGAGATTCTGGGCGCAGACCTCGAGCGTCCGCCTTCGAATGGTCACGCTCATCGACTCGATGCACACGTTGTCTGCAACAGAACAGGAGAGCATAATGCGCTACTCTCACTCTAACGTGGTACTACTGAACCTGCAACAAAATACGGCAGTCGAGAAACATCATTCTTCGCGTTGCACTTATGCTTTCAGTTCCTCTGAAAGAGCCAATTTGAACCCACAAACACCCTCTAACAATTCGCAGCCTCTGTGAAGCCCAGAGCCATCCAAGGTACCTACCGTATCCTCACCGATGTTGTGCGCTTCGTCGAAGATGACGATGGAGTTGGGCGGGAGGTCTCTGGAGATGAGGTCGGCGATCTTGGGGTCCAGAAGGTAGTGGTAGGAGTAGACGACGATCTGCGCCCTCCCTATGGCCTGTCTGGCCACGAAGTAGGGACACCAGCCTCTGCGACGACCCTGCGACTTCAGGTCGTCCTGTGGAGACAGAAAGACACTTGTGGTAGTCAAATTACGCAGGGTGGATGAAGAACGGGTACAGAGTCGAATGCAGTGATTCTTGATTCAGTGACGCTTAGACTGTCTTTGAAACGCTGGCGCCCACATAAATAGCGACAACGTGGAATCAGCGAAGACAACCGTCTTTGTTGGCAGAAGGGGTCGAAAGCGCTTCCACGCAATCACATCAGCGCAACGTATCCCCCAAGACATCGTTTCTGCATCTCATCGACCACCCACCAGATTGTAGACTCCGTTGGGAAGGACGAACTCCCTCCCCTTCTCGTCGAAAGACTCAAAGAAGTCGCAGCTGGGAAGGGAGGGATTCAGCAGTCGTTTGGCCCTTGCAGACGACGTCGTCAACTGCATGCACTGGGCGTCCACCACTGCAAATTGGTACGTATTGGAGAAAGCGTAGGCACTCACCGGCGATTAATTGACTAAACTCAGAGCTGGAACTTGACAAAAGCAAGCAACCTTTTCCATACTTGGCCTTGTTGACCTCAGGGTTGATGCAGAGGTTCTTGCGCGCGCTCAGGGCCAGACCCACCATCTCGGGCGCCTTCTGAACATTGGACAGTGGAAACAGAATGTAACAGCACGTCAAACGCAGTGTAAGTCGTTTCGCGTACAAGTCATGGGGAAGGGTGGCTAGGCACCATTGATCAGCCGAGCTACGACATTTTCACAAACGCTTAGACAGACAGACAGGCACTTCCATAAAGCGTAGAGAGATCTGCAAACAACTGAATGCGTATTCGTCAACACCGTCACGTTTCAAGACCACAACCTAAGTTCCGACTGGCAGCAAATCATGCAGTCATCACTCTGCTACGTTCTGCTTCCCTCACCCTGTCGTCGGAGTGCAGTTCGTAGTAGTGGAAGAGGTGTCTGAGCTCCTCCACGCACTTCTGAATCTCTGGAATGGTTCTGGAGCAGTAGATCAGTTTCTCCAGTCTGTCTGGATATCTGAGCTGGTAGGCCACCACCAGAGACAGGAGAGAGACCGTCTTCCCCGTTCCACTGGGCATCTCCAGCACTGCGTGACCCTGCAGTGGTGACGACAGAGGGTGGAGTGTGGAATGGTCCATTGCTTCGTCCAGCGAATACCTAACCAAAACTCGTCAGACGGCTGGCAACATCGTGAAACATTCTGTGCTTCAACTGACGAGAATGCCTGGGGGGGTCAGAGTAAGGAATCGGCACAGCAGTCACACTAGCAGTAGAGTGGAACAACAAAATCAGTGATAATGTCATGGGTGATGACCAAAGTTATGAACCTTGAAACAAGGTGTTTGCCAGTGCCAGTGCCAGCGTTTATCGCCCTACTGCCAGAGCCAGTGCCAGTGCCATCGTTTATCTACCCCCGAGAATGCCTGCGCCAAGAATCGTTAGAGACTGCCAAGCGAACCACAGACCCTGGCGTCCAGTGCCCTCTTCAGCTCCACCATGTACATGTACTGCTCCGGATAGATGTAGTCGTAGGGGAACAACACATCCAGGTTCTCCACACGCAATCTGCAACATCATTCTTCGTCTGTAGATCTAAGCTAACTCGGTTATGTGAAGTATCGACTAGGACCGACAGAACCTCATGACTGCGGTCTGCAGACACTACTTGAAACGACGACTCTAAACAAAGCTTCTTGCAGAATTTAGATCAACGCAGTCCATTCGAATTGCCCGACCTTGGGTGAGAGTAAGAATTGAACATAGCTGTCGCCGTTCTCGGCAAGTTTGTTCCCGGTAGGTTTGTATTGTTACCATTTCCATGACGAGACACGCTTTGTGACGTACTGTTTCTTCCACACCGCGACTTTACAGCGAGCCCTTCCAGATGGACTCTGGACTGAGATCCGAGACGGCACTGGATGTGCAACCCGACTCGACTGGACAAGGCGACGAATTAGACAAGCCACTCCAAACGTGGACTCCTAAACGATTACTTGGGGTTGTCAGGTGACGATAACGGCATCTCGTTACTTTCGGTGTGGTTGGAGGAGGAGACATTGGAATAGCGGTCTACGTCGTGGTGGCCAGCATAGTACTGAGCCCAGAGGTCGGCCACACCGCCACAGACGAAGACGACGACGGCGGCGACGGCGGCGGCGACGACGACGACGACGACGACGACGACGACGACGACGACGACGACGACGACGACGACGACGACGACGACGACGACGACGACGGCGGCGGCGACGACGACGACGACGACGACGACGGCGGCGGCGGCGACGGCGACGACGACGACGACGACGACGACGACGACGACGACGACGACGACGACGACGACGACGACGACGACGACGACGGCGACGACGACGACGACGACGACGAAGACGACGACGACGACGACGACGGCGACGACGACGACGACGGCGGCGACGACGGCGATGACGGCGGCGACGGCGGCGACGACGACGACGACGACGACGACGACGACGACGACGGCGACGACGACGGCGACGGCGGCGACGACGGCGACGACGGCGACGACGACGACGACGACGGCAGTTGCTGCAGCGTACTAGTTGTTCTCAATTATGCATGATGACGACAACGGCGTACTAGTTGCTCCCAATATGAACTTCACCGTGGACAGCAACCGAAACATGTTTCCTATCTGCAAACTCACTGCTGGTTCTATCAATAGGTGATCACAAATCAGCCAATTAACGTTGTATTTACCACCGGAACATTAGGCGGATCTATTTCATCCGTTTGTCGGATCTTTGCTCTTTCGCGATCCGCCGGGCCGATTCGGCCCAAATTTTGACACATGTTCGGATTTGGAATGCCGATCACATATCAGAAGAGAAATTTCAAAAATTCTTTCGCGTTCGTGAGTTATAGGGCTTCGGACAACTTTGACGTTGCGCTGCAGTCGAACGCGACGTCGTAGGAAGTTGGTGTAATTGAATAAAGTATTTGACTTTGTGCCCTTTATCTACACACCAAATTTCAGCCCAATTGATTGTAAACTGATTTTGCTGAAAGATTGGCCGTTTCTTCAAATAACGATTACAATCAATTGGGCTGAAATTTGGTGTGTAGATAAAGGGCACAAAGTCAAATACTTTATTCAATTACACCAACTTCCTACTACGACGTCGCGTTCGACTGCAGCACAACGTCAAAGTTGTCCGAAGCCCTATAACTCACGAACGCGAAAGAATTTTTTAAATTTCTCTTCTGATATGTGATCGGCATTCCAAATCCGAACATGTGTCAAAATTTGGGCCGAATCGGCCCGGCGGATCGCGAAAGAGCAAAGATCCGACAAACGGATGAAATAGATCCGCCTAATGTTCCGGTGGTAAATATAACGTTAAAATCAGATTGATTTTCGTGTCGATGTTATTCGGCCGGAACAATGAGAACGGACGACCGTCATCTCTAAGAGAATGAATGAATTCACAAACAATTCTCTGAACGTCGCTCCGCTGGCATGGAAAGAAACAATTTGTTGTTTCTCATGCTTCCACCTTTCTAATAACTCGTCGGGGAATTAAGTAGCAAAAGTTGACGATATGCTTCAGGAAAGTAGACAATCAACGGTAGCAACTAACAGTTACTTGTCTACGCAGTGAGCTGCGTAGAGCGCCCTAGTTGCATATGTGTAGTGTCTGGGTTGGCACACGTGCACTCTACGACTATGGCACGTAAACCCAGACGGATAAACGTACGCAGCGCCGCGAATAGTGCTCCTTAGAACAACAACTCTTTGCGCGGTGCTACGGCGCTCCTATGCCAGACAAGAGGTGGACTGGTAATCAGGACTAGCAGACGCGAACCAAACCAACATCAAGCAGACGAGAGTAGAACATTTCCGACTGTAATGGCTACTACGAGCGAGAATTTCGACCGACGCACCAGCAAGAGCCTTCTCCTGCACAGACTGAAGTGCTGGCTACGTCAGCTACTCCTCTTTTGGCAGGTGTGCCCCCTAGAGCTTGAGGGAATATGCGGCTGAATTTTTCTTTTCTTTGAAAATTTTCGCCAGTCACCACAACCTGTTTGACTGGTTATGCCTGGCTGGATCAGATTCCTACCTAAAGACATAAAATGAGAAAGCGTTGCAGCGGAAACACCAAAGCGCGTACTGTAAATACTCCAATAAGCCCCCCTCCCCATCTCGTCCTCCGAGGGCATGTCGTCGAAGTAGGGACAGGGGAGGGGGGCTTATTGGCGTAAATACGGTTACCTAGATGCAAAAGGTAACTGTAAATACTCCAATAAGCCCCCCTCCCCATCTCGTCCTCCGAGGGCATGTCGTCGAAGTAGGGACAGGGGAGGGGGGCTTATTGGCGTAAATACGGTATGTCTGTCCGTGGTTGATTCCTCGGAGTGGTGCGTAAACGGTAGCACACTTCAGTTCGTCAAGTCGGCCGTATTGAGGCGTCTGTCGAGTCCCGCTCAGCTGCTGTTGGAGTCTGAGGCGGAATTCGGCCACCGACTGTTGAACTACGTGGACGGCGGCTTCGCCATGCTGTTGGTCTGCCTGGGAAAGAGATTGGGGATGACCGACTACTTGGCCAACAGACTGGAGAGACCGGTGACAGCGCTACAGATGGCCCAGGACCTTCACCTGAAGGAGAGGTGAGAAGTGAGAATGTTTAGTTGGCCAAGTTTGGAACCATACCGCAAGTGCAGTCATGCTGTTGGAAATGTCGGAGCAACAATACCGAGAGTACTACCTACAAACTTCAAACTCTTCTAAGGCTTAGTCGTTGAGCCTGCTCCCCCCCCCCCCCCCCCCCCCCCTTCTTGCAGTGGTTTGCATCCCATGGTGCGTGGCCAATGCCGCCACTGCCTGTATTGCATTCAACTGTTATTCTAGGTTGCAGAGACTCCCTCTACGCCGAATCCAGCCTTCCCATCAATCGCTGCTATTCTTCCGATGTTGAAGCATTCTCCACTTCCTTCTCTCTTTCTCACCGTATTCCTGAACTTCAGATACGTGCGCGAGTGGCTCGACGGCATGGTCGTGTACAGGGTGGTGCGGACGGACTCGGCCAATCGCCTCTACTGGCTGCCCGCCCATCGGGCCAACACCCTGGCGACCTTCGGCCGACCGGAAGCGGCCCGCCTCTTGGGCTTCAACTGCGACTTCGGCAACATGCTCTACATCTACTTCGACTTCTTCGATATGTCCAGCGATGTGAAAGGGGACGTCGACCAGTGCTTCAGGGAAGACGGACCGGAAGGTAAAGGAAGCTTGTGCAGTAGGCCCCTTTGTAGCGCCAGTTTTTTCGCCCGGCCTCAGCCGGGCGAACCCCTACGAGAGCTTATCGTGCGTGCGTTCGTGCGTCCGTCCGTCGCGCTCTCAGATCTCGGCGTTGGTAAGTCGTAGGAAGGAGATCTTGGACTTTATGGATAGGTCTCGACTCACTGGTAATGTTGCTAAGAGAGTTCGAAATTCAAAAGTTTGAATTGCGCGGGCTACAGTAACCCGAAGGTCTAAATGGAAAACGGCTCTAACTCGCTCGTCTTACGTCGTAGAGCGGCGTGCGATAGGTCAACTAACAGGTCTCGACGTGCTCTTTCGCTTGGCATTCAAAATTTTCTTAATTACGCAAACACGCAACACGAAAAGCGACATTCTCGCGTTTTTAACGCAAAAATCGCTCTAACTCGCTCAGCGTGCGTCGTACGGAGACGATCTTGGGTTGGTTGGATAGCTCTCGACTCACTGATCATTTGTTCTTCTGTTGGTCGAAACTCAAAAGTTTGAATTTCGGGAGCTACAGTAACCCAAAGGTTTAAAACGCGAAATTTGTATAACTCGCTCGTCTTCCGTCATAGAGAGACGATCTTGAGTTCGTTGAATAGGTTTCGGCACACTGATAATTCCGTTAAGAGTCCTCGAAATTCAAAAGTTTGAATTGCGCGCGCTACAGTAATCCGAGGGTTCAAAACGCAAAACGGCTCTAACACGCTCGTCTTACGTCGTAGAGCGGCGTGCGATAGGTCAACTAAAAGGTCTCGACGTGCTCTTTCACTTGGCGTAAAAAAATTGTTAATTACGCAAACACGCACCACGAAAAGCGACATTCTTGCGTTTTAGCATAGAAATCGCTCTAACTCGCTCAGCGTGCGTCGTAGAGAGACGATCTTGAGTTGCTGGTTAGCTCTTTACTCACTGATCATTTGTTCTTCTATTGGTCGAAACTTAAAAGTTTGAATATCGCGAGCTACAGTAACCCAAAGGTTCAAACAGCAAATGGACCCTAACTCGCTCGTCTTACGTTGTAGAGCGGCATTCGTTCGACCGTTTGAAAGCTTACGTGTAGGCAGTTGTTGAACGGTCATTCCTAAAGAAATACTTTTGTTTTTTTAAACCCTTGTCTTACGAACAACTTTGCTAAAAAAATTAATCCCGGGCGATCCCAATGTTGCCTTGCAACAACCGCTCAGAAGTGCGTGTGTCTTGCTCAAAAAATTAATCCCGGGCGATCCCAATGTTGCCCTGCAAGAACCTCTCAGAAAGGAGCGTGTCAGAAGTAGCGCATGAGCAGTGGACTCCGGGCGGGCGCGCGTCATATCGGAAAGGCTTCGAAATACTTTACAAAAGTATCCACTCTTTTACTCTTCCACTTTAAAAGACTCACAAACCACTCTGTATTAATAAAACAACTCAACTTTTTAAAAACAGCTTGTTTCAGTCAATCGCTGCGAGTCATATGAGACGTTCTCCCGAAAAATGTAGAAAAGTGGCCAGGGGGGGTCAGAAACCAGAGTCGCCACCCCATACGTCTGGTAGGCAGTTAAGTTTGTAACAGAACGCCACAAGTCCGGCCGCTCAATTCCTCCCCCAGCGCGAGTTACAGTATGCCGATTTTCCTGACCCCTACACATTTGCGGCGCGCGAATTTTTTCAACTTCGGCGGCGAATAACTAAAGGTAGACAGCAGACCGGGGGCTCAAGTTTGGCACACTTATAGTACCCGACAACCACTATCAGTTGCAGAAGCGAGAAGTCTCTACGTTGAGCATAGCGTCGATACAGTAGCTCCGAAGAATAAGTTTTTCAAAACGCTGTATCTCAAAAACGCTGGATCTGAGCGGCCCAATTCTTGGCTCATCTTGTAGAGCGATCGATTCTGTATTGGATTCCGTTGAGAATAGGGTGTCCCCAAGATAGCGGTTTTTCGAGAAAATTGCCATTTTAGAAAACCGACACACTATCTTTTCTGACGTTTCCTTAATAACTCGAAAATGAAGCACTAATTTAATTGTCGGTTGCCGCCAGTTTATGCGCATCAACATTCTCTACAATTTATGTCTGAACGATGTGTTTCGAATTCTGCACCGATTTCGAGAAATTTTACCTTTTTTGAAAATTTTTGAAAAATCCATCTGTGAGTGCGTGTTGTGCGCTAGTTCAAGCACACGCGGCCATTTTGATCAGCCTCGTTAACTAACCTCTGTAGGGCCTACCTTTTACAGGCAACAGCTTCTGACCAATCCCTGCCGTTCGGGCTCGGCTAATGTGAGCCAGCGGACTTTGCCATTGAAATCGTCCCAGAATTTTGGCAAAGTCCGCTGGCTCACATTAGCCGAGCCCGAACGGCAGGGATTGGTCAGAAGCTGTTGCCTGTAAAAGGTAGGCCCTACAGAGGTTAGTTAACGAGGCTGATCAAAATGGCCGCGTGTGCTTGAACTAGCGCACAACACGCACTCACAGATGGATTTTTCAAAAATTTTCAAAAAAGGTAAAATTTCTCGAAATCGGTGCAGAATTCGAAACACATCGTTCAGACATAAATTGTAGAGAATGTTGATGCGCATAAACTGGCGGCAACCGACAATTAAATTAGTGCTTCATTTTCGAGTTATTAAGGAAACGTAAGAAAAGAGAGTGTGTCGGTTTTCTACAATCGCAATTTTCTCGAAAAACCGCTATCTTGGGGACACCCTATTCTCAACGGAATCCAATACAGAATCGATCGCTCCACAAGATGAGCCAAGAATTGGGCCGCTCAGATCCAGCGTTTTTGAGATACAGCGTTTTGAAAAACTTATTCTTCGGAGCTACTGTATCGACGCTATGCTCAACGTAGAGACTTCTCGCTTCTGCAACTGATAGTGGTTGTCGGGTACTATAAGTGTGCCAAATTTGAGCCCCCGGTCTGCTGTCTACCTTTAGTTATTCGCCGCCGAAGTTGAAAAAATTCGCGCGCCGCAAATGTGTAGGGGTCAGGAAAATCGGCATAAGTCCCGCTGGGGGAGGAATTGAGCGGCCGGAGTTGTGGCGTTCTGTTACAAACTTAACTGCCTACCAGACGTATGGGGTGGCGACTCTGGCGGCTGACCCCCCTGGTCACTTTTGCTACACTTTTCGGGAGAACGTCTCATATATATTTGTCAATTAGTCACACATTTGTCACAGTTTTCTCAAATCAGTTGTCACCAGTTACGCAAAACAATCGTCAGTCCGTCACGTCACAAGTCTGCACAGTTATCTCCCCAGGAATTCCATACGAGAAGTATCCCCTGTTGCCGGAGTGGCTGACGAGAAACGGCAACGCCAAGCACAAGGACAAGCTGCTGACGACCTTCGTTCCAAAGATTTATCCGGACATGGTTGAGAAGCTCAGTGAGTTTGAATTGAAGAGAGACGTGAGACGTATAGTCCGCTGGAATGCCCTATTATTGCCGATGTCTGGCCAATGCACTGCATCTGAAACATTCCCAGAATCGGGCATTCGCCACCTGGACTTGGGTTGCGGCGGCGCCACGCCCAGCCGAATGCTGGCGAGAGTGTTTCCCAAATCCCAGTTCTACGGGGCCGACATGGGAGAAGAGGCGCTTGAGAACGGAAGGCGCGCCGCGGAGGAGCAAGGCCTGACCAACGTCCATCTGGAGACGTGCGACTGCGCCCAACTGCCAGAGGAGTGGACGTCGACCTTCGACTGGCTGACCATGTTCAACGTGCTGCACGACCTCTGCTACCCGCAGAAGGTGCTGGCCGAGTGCCTGCGGGTGCTCAAGCCCGGAGGCAGGATGACGGTTGTCGACCACGCCGGACACACCAACGTCAACTTCAACATGGACCGACTGGGACCGCGCTGGGGGTGAGTCAACCTATGAGGAGACAAGTGATGTCGCTTCTTCTGTGCGCTCCCCTTTAGCTATCCCGTCAGTCTGTTCAACTGCCTGCCACTGGGCAAGAGCGAGCCCGGGGGCGCAGGCCTGGGCGGCGAGGCCGGAGTGGAGCTGCTGACGCGCCTGGTGGAAGAGGCAGGTTTCAAGGTAGTCGACTCGGGCAGTGGGACCATCGACGCCGACCCAGGCTCAACCATCATCTTGGCAGAGAAGCCCCGCGACTTGTGAATAGTTAGACTCTAGGTACACTATAATACGATGCACACGCAATTTTGTTGCACCACCGTTGATTGCAGGCCCAGATCGGGATGAAACTGTTTCAGTCAAGATTTCTACGTCCACTGTTGCCGTAGTAGTTGATGCGCTTCACTGCCGAGTACCCAGGACATTGTCCGCACCATAATCACTGGAGTAAAATGGAAAGCGTAGGCGTGCCTTCTGTCACAACAACATATGTACAGGGTGGGTCAAAATAAGTGAGACCCCTAACTTTGCGGCTGCCGTTCTCAAGCTTGACTCAATGTATCAAGCGCAAATTTTGGCACAACATACTACATGGTGTTTTTGATCAACTGTCAAAATTTCGGACCATTTGATCCATCCTAAGGAAAATGGCGTCACTTTGCGCAAGGTCATGTCGAAAATCGGGTGCAACGACTTTTCAATGGAGGACGTCGAGGAGAAGGACGAGGCCCTCGTCGATGGTCCTTCTCCTCGACGTCCTCCATTGAAAAGTCGTTGCACCCGATTTTCGACATGACCTTGCGCAAAGTGGCGTCATTTTCCACTCGTTGCATCAAATGACCTCAAATTTTTGTTGTTGATCGAAAACACCATGTGGTATGTTGTGCCAAAATTTGCGCTTGATACATTGAGCCAAGCTTGAGAACGACAGCCGCAAAGTTAGGGGTCTCACTTTTTTTGACCCACCCTGTATATACTTACCTGTGTACGCAAGGAGGGGTGAAGCGGAGTTGCACAACTCTATACAGTGTGTAACAAGTGCTATGACATCATCAGTGTAACGTCAGCATATCTTCAAACTCTAGTCCAATGTCTACGCGGCCCTCCGATTGCTGCTGCCGTTGCTGTTCAGTAGTGTGGACAGAAGTGCCAACTGTCTGAGCTGCTCGCTCCTTCCCGCGTCGCTGAGGAAGCCGCCCCCTCTCAAGCTGCCGTCTCCCATTTGATTGAGCTGGTTGAGCAGTCCCAGCAGGTTGAATTGGTCCCCCTGCACTAGGCCCCTGACGAGGCGGCCGACGTCCAGATCGCCGAACTTGAGATCGTCCAGCAGACGCAGCACTGGATCGTTGTTGGCCGCCGTCGATCGGCCGTTGGCCTCCCTCCTGGCCTCGTTCTGAAGTAGGCGCTGCGAGTGTATTACTGTAATCGCGAGACTGGACGACAAAGCGTTGAAACGACTGCTGCTGAGCCAAGCTCAGTTGTAATGGACTCTACCTGAAGCATTCTCAGGATGGCCAGTTGGACGTTCTGGTTCCGAGGCTGACTATGCGGCGACGTCTCACTGTTGCCGGAGAAGGAGGTGGTCAAACTGGAGCGTCTGTTGCTGTTACCGCCCAAGATGCCCAGCTCGCGCAACGTCTCGTGTTCCTTGGCTAAGTCAGCAGTGGATCGTACGCGGTACTGAAAGGAGCTGCGTACTGCACGAGATTCTCCAAAGCCTATGTGTTAACAAAACTCACTGGCGCTCCACTGACAACGGGAGCCAGCAGAGTAATAACCAGTAGGTGCAAAACATTGACGATCGACACCATTTTCAATAACACGATTCTTCTCGCACATTCGAAACAGCAAATCGCCTTCTATGTTTTGCGCTGCTGCGACGTAACCTTTTTTTCGCCGCGCCCCAGCGCGGCGAGTATATATACGGACGCTGTTGTCTGTTCGTTTGTGTGTCTGTGTGTCTGTACGGAAAAACTACACATGACGATTAGTGCCATCCGATGGAGTCGAATGCGCTGAGTAACGCGCCGTTGTCCGTTTCTGTTGCTAATTTCGCTATTTCGAGATATTTACAATTAAAATATGAAAATGTCAAAAATGACACTTTTATTTACAAGTCGTATCGGCAAAGTTTTTGCTGAAATGGAAAGGGCATAAGACGCGATGAATTTGTGACATGGTTTCGGATTTTTGAATTCACGAAATTAGGAATATTTTCAAGGTTTTTGTCAAAATTCCCAAATTTCGAAAAATTCAAACAGCTTAAATTGCAAAACTTCTTTGCACGGATGTATCGAGCATAGTCCGCCAAGTATTTAGCAAATAGTTTCAGCGAATATAATTAACGAAATTTAGGATATTTTTAAGGATTTTGTTAAAATCCACAAATTTCGACAATTTCAAACAGCTTTAATTTCAAAATTTCTTTTCACGGATGTGTCGAGCATAGTCTGCCAAGTATTTATCAAATAGTTTCAGATTTTATGATTAACGAAATTAGGGATATTTTCAAGGTTTTTGTCAAAATTCCCAAATTATTACAATTTCAAACAGCTTTAATTTCACAATCTCTTTGCACGAATGTATCGAGCATAGTCTGCCAAGTATTTATCAAATAGTTTCAGATTTTATAATTAACGAAATTAGGGATATTTTTAAGGTTTTTGTCAGAATTCCCAAATTTCGACAATTTCAAACAGCTTAAATTTCAAATTTTCTTTTCACGGATGTGTCGAGCATAGTCTGCCAAGTATTTATCAAATAGTTTCAGATTTTATGATTAACGAAATTAGGGATATTTTCAAGGTTTTTGTCAAAATTCCCAAATTATTACAATTTCAAACAGCTTTAATTTCACAATCTCTTTGCGTTGATGCATTCGGCATAGTCTGTCAAGTATTAAGCAACTCGTTCTAAGTTTCATAATTAGCAAATGTTGGGATATTTTCAAGGTGTTTGTCAAAATTCCTAAATTATGACAATTTCAAACAGCTTAAATTTCTCAATGTCTTTGCGTTGATGCATTGGGCATAGTCTGTCAAGTTTTTGGCAAATAGTTTCTGATTTTATAATTAACAAAATTTCGGATATTTTTGTTAAGATCCTCAAATTTCGACAATTCCAAATAGCTCAAATTTCAAAATGTCTTTGCATAGTTGTGTCGGGCATAGTCTGCCAAGTATTTAGCAAAAGTTCTAGATATTATAATTAAAGAATTTAGGTATATTTTCAAGGTTTTTGTCGGAATTTCTAAATTTCGACAATTTCAAGCAGCTTAAATTTCATCATATCTTTGTGTGGATGCATCGAGCACTAAACCCAAAAGAATAGGGCGTCGTCCCATTTATACCCTTTTCAATAGGGCGTCGTCCCATTTATACCCTTTTCAATAGGGCGTCGTCCCATTTATACCCTTTTCAATAGGGCGTCGTCCCATTTATACCCTTTTCAATAGGGCGTCGTCTCATTTAGACGCTTTTATTGCACTGTGTGCCTGCGGCGAATTTCTCTGATCCATTTATGGATCAGTTGCCACAATTATAAGCGCAAAGTGTGCCTGCGGCGAATCTTCTGATCCACATGTGGATCAGGTACCACGAACAAATTCAAGACCAATTGCGGCTATACCCCACCAGATTGTCGACTAAATGTCTAGCGACACTTCACTATCCAGTGCACATTATCGCGCACACGCTCTCAAGTTTACACTGATGCCAACGTGGTGCCACAGTTTTTAGACAAAGCTTGTTTTATAAGCAAGTCGCATGACTGGCGCACCGGAAACCGCGCACGACGACTCTGTTTCAAGTTTGTCGACGACAAAAGCGACCGCCGCGTCCCCTCAATGTCGGCAGCTCTGCCTTCCAATTCACCGTTGACGCGACGCGTTCTCACTTACCATTACACAAGTCGCCCGAGCTTGCTGCTGCGGCCACAGGTTGCTTTGGCGTCGGCTTCCACGTGCGTCAAAGAGCTAAAATTGTAGCACTTCCGCAGCGGTAAACAACACGCCCTAGAGCTCTCGCGATTGACGAAGCCGAGCTGAGTGCGATGTGTAATTTGATTGTTTACTTCAATTCGGCGGAAATTGCATCGCAACTCACAAGCTGCAAATCGACGCACACCAAAGGGAGCGTCCCAGGCTGGTAAGGTAAGTGGTCATGCAGAAACGTAATACAGTAGAAAGCAGAATACTGTAGAAATACTGTACTTAGAAAGTGTAGCCCAGCGGCACGCTTCTGCTGCATTTAATGCATACCAGAATTCAAACAAGAGCAAAATGCAACAGGGCAGTCAAGACAATATAGTTAAAGCACAATTGTATGTACGTACTCACCGTGCTTACAGCTTACTTTACGTTGGATGGCTGATCACTCAGTCGCACACAGTTCGCTACAACTTGTAATCACCCGAACTATGTATGATGGATCACTTCTTCTTTCCTCCATTCAGAAGTCCGGTCCCCAGGTTCACTAGAGAGCCCAGGTCTCCTCCGCCTCCTCCGTTGACAAGCCCTCCAAGAGGGTTGCTGGCTGCTCCTCCGTTGAGAAGGCCCCCTAGAGGGTTACCTCCCCCTCCTCCGTTGATTAGACCGCCCAGGGGGTTGCCCCCTCCTCCTCCGTTGATCAGACCACCGAGGGGATTGCCCCCTCCTCCTCCGCTGATTAGGCCTCCGAGGGGATTGCCGCCGCTTCCACCTCCAACTAGACCGCCCAGGGGATTGCCTCCCCCGCCAACTAGGCCACCCAGGGGGTTGCCACCTCCTCCAACTAGACCTCCAAGTGGATTGCCTCCCCCGCCAACCAGACCACCAAGAGGGTTACCGCCACCCCCTCCAACTAGACCACCCAGGGGGTTGCCTCCCCCTCCAACCAGACCACCCAGGGGGTTGCCGCCTCCCCCTCCAACTAGGCCACCCAGGGGGTTGCCACCTCCTCCAATTAGACCACCCAACGGGTTGCCTCCTCCTCCGAGCAAGGCGCCCCCACCGTTGAGGATGGTGGAGAGGTTGGGAAGGCCTCCGCCGTTGGCGAAGTTCTGGAGGGCGCCCAGCAACTGGGCCAGCTCAGCGGCCGTCTTCGCCTGCTGCAGCAGCGAGTTGATGTCCAGGTTGTTCATTCCGCCCAGGATGCCCTTCACTCCGCCGCCACCGCCCTGGCCCAGCAGACCTGTCAGGCCGTCGAGTCCCCCTCCGCCAGTGCCAAGGCCGAGGTTCGAGGCGCCGCGGTCCTGAATCGAGTGGAGTGATGCTACGGATGGTGCAGTCAGTTTTGGTACATATAGTGATGATACCTACCAGTTGCTGCTGCTTGATCAGCGTTCGGCGCATCCAGTTGCTGTCCCTCTGCGAGAATCCTTGGCTGCTACCCGCAGACCCCGCCTCCTGAAGCACAGAGTAGAAATGTAGGTACGTTTTCCACATGACACATAAGTACTGTATGGAAGCCACACCTGTTCGAGGAGCAGCCGACGTAGCGTAGCCAGGTCCCGGTCCGACAGCGTTTGCTTCTGAGCGTTGTTGACGTTGGTTGCGGTCCTCCTTCTGGTGGCAGAAGCGCCAGTTCTTCGGCTGGTAGTGCTGGGCTTCCTGCGTCGTTGGGTCTTCTTCGCCGCCGGTCGCCGTTGCTTGGTGACGCTGCTCGTTCTTCGCGCCGTCTTCGACGGCGTCCTTCGTCGGGTGCCGGTAGTGCTGGTCTTTCGTCGTTTTGCTTTGTTCTTGTTCGTACTCGTTCGTCGGCGTTTGGCCGTCGCACTAGACGCCTTTCGTCGACCGGTGGTGGTGGTAGTGGAAGGCCGACGCCTTCGGACCTTCTTGACGGCGCCTCCCTGAGACCCGCCTGACAGCGCGGCGGTCGAGCGCACGCGGGACTGTAACGTATTATTATGTATCTGGGTACTGTATTTGGTACTGTACCAACACAAAGTATGCTAGAGTATTTATGCAGCCACTAACCGGTGCTGCGCTGACCAGGGCGCATAGTGTCACAGCTGCCAGTAGAGAAAGAATTATCGGATTCATTGTATTCGCAATGTCGCTTCCTCAGTCACGCTTTCGACTTCTGTTGCAAGAACAATAACGAATGCACTCGCCGTCTCTTTCGTCAGGTGGGTAGGAGGGGGAAAACACGCTCCACGCAGCGCCCACGCAATTGGCGCACTTAGTTCGTCGCGCAAATCAACGTGAGCGCGAGCACGCGCTCGAACGCAGAAATTTTTCCATCTTAGGTACACTACACAGGGCCAACCAACGCGCGTTCGAACTCAGAACGACGACTCCGATACGGAGCGAGGCTGACAAAAGGCGGAAGGGGACGTGCTCGCTCGCGCCAATTCGAGTCAAGTGGTTGCAAAATTGGCGAGAAAGGGTAATTGCATCCCATTTTGCATTGTGCGCCGAACGTGACGCATGTACTGTACGTATTGCAAAGTCTCCACGAACTCCTCTGGTAGTAAACACTCGACTAGACTGATGACTGACTTGGTTTCCGTAAGGCGCAGGCAGCACAACGACAAGTCGTTTCGTCCGTTACGACAAAGTCGATTGCGACATGAACGTTGACCTGTAATAATTGCAAGTGCGCTATTGATGACTACGGTAAGCCGACAACCCTGTTTGAATTGCGTACACACCTTGAGCTTCAGGGAGAAACTAAAACGGAGAGTTTTATGAATAGAAATGCAATAATTTCTGCTACAGCCCGCCACACAAAATGTTTGGCTTTATTGCTAAGAATCGGTATTAGCATAGCATGTTGCTTTGAGGAAGAAACGTGACGTCGGATTTCACGTACATTCGTACAAGGGCAACCGATGCGAATCTCTAGGGACGTTGCAATTGCAAATGATGATTGTTGTGGGCTGCAATGGCGATTGTGCGGACGCAGCTCAGAAGGCATACTCTCCTGGATTGCTTGATTACTCGATCAGCGTCAGGATGGCAAGCGATTCAAAAGACGAATAACAAGACACACAATTCAGTCTGAGTCAGTTCTGATGGCAGGTTGGCTGAATCACTGAAGCACAGCGATGCCGCCTTGAGGCTTCGTCGGATTCGCCCATCTGGGGATCACCTGAGACGAACCAGAGAGGCGATATAGAGCCAGAGTGAAAGGATGTTGTTGGAGTGGGGCCGCAGGTGGACGGCTACGGCGAATTCCACCCTGGGATGGAAGTTGTGGTGGACGTTGGTGGCCCTCACTGCCCCCACCACCTGCTCCACGCTCTCGTAGGCCAGGTTCAAGGGAAAGCCCACCAGCTAAATAACATGCCTTCGGCAATGTTAGAAGAGGGTAGCTTCCACCAAAGTAAACGTTCGAGAAACCTTGTAAGAGTCCGTCAACAATTTCAGACGATTCTCATGCTCTTCAGGCGTGAGCGAGCCCTCCTCCATTCTGCAATGCGAATGAAAATGAGCGTTTCTGCCACATAACTTGAATACACGCGTGCGGGTCTGAATAGTGCAGTGGTCAACGGGATGCTATTCGAGCGCCAGACGCCCTCTATCAATCATATCGGTTCACGTCTTCGAAACTCACAGCGGCAGCAGTTCGCGAAGTGTTCTGGCAGCGTTGAAGTTCCAGGTGGGAACCGCGTGAGGTCGCCACTGGTCGAAGCGTTGCTTGATCTCCCGCTCCAGGCCCGCCCTGAGCTCCGCCACGCTGCCCTGGTCGGTGGGTACGTAGTCCAATGAAGCTGGCTGTAATCATGAGCTGAGATGGCTGGTACTTAGTGGGTGGTGGAAGTACAGAAGATAGACAAACCTGAACAGGCTCCAAGCCAGGATTGGGATTCCCTTTGGTGAAGAGCGGCTTCCAGTCGGGAAGCTTCGTCACCTCGAAGCGCATGGCCGACGGATGCGAGTCGACCTGGACGTTGCCATAGACCTGCAAGCCTCTGCAACTGATCGCTCGCAACATTTTCGCATTGAGTTCGTCACTGATACATTGTCCATGGTCGCCGCAGTTCCAACGCAGGTGAATGGGCACAACTGGTCCTCAGGGGAGTAGGCGTTGCCATCCGAGGGGTTGTAGAGGACGTTGACTGTGCTGCCATCACCCTCTCCAAAAGGGGCTGGCAGCGTGGCAAGAACGTATGCAGAGCGCGGGCCTTCAGGCAGACCGCTGCCCATGAGCAGCAGTGGCTGATGGGGCAGAATGGCCGCCAGCCAACACCAGAGCAGCACCGCGTGCTCCTCCTCGTCGCCGCAGAGCATGCGAAGGAACTCCTGAAGCCACTGTGCGGTCAGCCAATGTGATGACTAAGCTGTTATGCCCACTTCTGCAACCAACATCGCAGTTGGTCCACACGTCGCACATCCCTGGGAAGAGCACGGGGTCCGAGACGAAGGGAATCAACGACGTGATCCTGCACGCCAGGTCCTGAAGCGCAATAGGCATTGTGACACAGTGTTACAGAGATTCCAAATCACACAACTGGCTACTGACGGCGGCCTTTCTCAGGTCGCTCCTCTTCTCCAGCACTTCAGGCGGCGGCTGAATGGGCCGAAGGAAGCGGCAGATGAGCACGGTTCTGCCGTGGGTGTCCACCACCAGAGGGAGGAAACGCCGGTCGGGAAATTCCTCCTTCAGCTTCCGCTCCCAGCTTTTGCACCACTTGACGATGTATGGCGCCTCGATGCTGTCAAACTGAATAAAGCAACGACGCACTAGACTGACCAGACTTTGATCAACACAACAGAGGTCGGTGAAACGACCCACGTCCGCTTCCAGCGTTTCAGGGAGAGGGAGTGGAGGCTCTAATGACATTAACAACTTCACGTAGGGATGTTGAGTGGCCGTGGAAGCGTCGCCTGCGAAGCCCTCTCCTTGGCCCTGCTTGGTGGCTCCGCTGTATCCCAGGAAGACCTTTGGCACGTCCACCTTCAAGGCGCCTTCGATCTGAAGATTTCATAAGTATCAACACCCTGTGTCAACAGTGCTGTAAGTGACACGAAGTGACTGCCACCTTTCCGTTCCAATACAACGTGGAGAAAGGCAATCGAATTGAACCGAGCCACCGTTTCTCAACTTGCTCGTGAACAGTGTTTGAGCCTACCCTGTCGTCCTGAATGTTTGCCGACGTTTCTACAGTAATCGCGAGGGTGTACTTCATAATAGAACGGTATGACTAGTCACGTTTAATGAATGCTTACCCTTGGCAGTTTTGTCACAGCTCTGTCGAAGACGTTCAACCAAATGATGTCCCTGATGGACTTCAACGACTCGGATGAGAAGTCATCGTTTGGAGGCCTGAGTCAAATGTTCATGATTGCTGTAATTCAAAACGAATATTCTAGATCAATATTCCACGAAACGACTCGCTTGAAGTCCAGTGTAATCAACTGCTGCCAGTTGGGGTTCCTTCCCTGAACAGTGGAGGTCTTCCCAAAGGAGCTCTGGAAGCTGACCTCCACGAATGGCTCCACTTCGGGCGGCTGAACAGGCGCACAAACGTGTTTATTGTCGGTAGCAGTAGCGGATCCAGGGGGGGGGGGGGGGGCGGTTGTGCGTCTGCCCCCCCCCCCCCCCCATTTGGCCAAACCGCCCCCCCCCATTCCCCCTCCCGAAAAAAAAATTGCGCGGCAGCACTTCCAGAGCAAAAATTTTCGCCTGCGGCGCTATTTTATAGCACTTTTGTACCAAAATAGGCCAAAATTTTGCCTGCGGCGCTATTATAAAGCATTTTTGTACCAACATAGGCTAAAATCGGCAAAAATGTTCGCCTGCGGCGCACATTTTTTTATGTGCTTTTATAGCATCTTGGTCCCCCCTGTGGCCTCAAAAATTTCGCCCCCCCCCATTCCAAAATCCTGGATCCGCCACTGGTCGGTAGGCTTCGTTTATCGACCTCCGCCTTACCGGGACGTGCCCCTCTGTGGCGCTGGCGTCTTGGTGCAGTCTGACAGGCATATTGGATCCAGACTGGATGTTGACCAGGATCTTGACGCCCTTCGAGAGGTCCTTGCGGGCACGACTGTCCAAGGCGCCACTGGTGACCCTTGCCGGCTTGAGACTGCGATCGATCTCTTCGGGCGCAAACAGGTTGGACAGCGTCCTGAAGGGACAAGAACCAGTGTTACTGATCTTGGATAAGTGATGATTGAAAGCATTTGACAAGCTCACAGGAAGAAGCCGGGGCTGGCCACCTCGTTGACGACGTCCTCGTAGCTCTTGACCTTCTTCGTGGTGTAGAAACGCTCTACTACTTGTGTTCTGATCTGAAAACTACAACAGTGGAAGCGACTTGAACAATCATCGCAATGTTTCGGAGAATCAACTTGGAGGTTTGACTCGTGAGCAGAACTATTCGTTTGTAGACGATCTATGCGAATTAATTTTCTTCTCACCATTATGGCGTACTTCCTTCCGGCCGCACGGAGACTGTCCATCCCAGTAACCGACACCCCTGTCTTCTCGCGTTTCAGCCGCTCTTCATAGCGCTGAATACCTAATAACTTTGGGACCGTTTCACCGGGGTTCCCGTCGTGTGCCACGTATTGCAACACCGTCTCCACTCCCAACCTTGAATATGCTCAAGTCGATGTCCTTCTCGAAGGCTGGGACCATCTTGAGTCCTCGGAACTCGGGCACCTGCTGTCTGCGCAACTCCAGCAGCTTGAAGCGCATGTTGGAGTTGAACTCCTCATCTGAGACGAGCTCCAGCTCCTTGCGGTAGAGACGGAAGGTGGGCTCTCCCACAGTTGGCGCTGCAGTGGTTTGCTGACCACTCTCTGATGCTGGAGCTGCCGAAGGCAGCTGCTGGTTAGCCTCCAGGTTCTGAATATGGTTTCACGGAAAGTGGAAGTTCTGCTGAAGTGCTTAGTAAGCAATAGAAGGGGGTGAGTGCTACTGGACCTTGATCACTGAGAGAAGCTTGCTGTTGGCCGGGTTGTTGGGATCGAACTTGGCGGAGGCCAGCATTTCCACCAGCTCTTGGATGGCAGCCGCGTTCTTTGGGTTAACGTCGCGCAGCTTGCTGAAAGAGAATGGAATGGAACTTCTATGCAAGTGCAAGTGACAATTAGTCACTGATCTGTTGCAGAGGTCCAACCAACCTGTCCAGGTCGTCGTTGTTGGCCAGCATGCTGCTGTGGAGTGGGACGAGTGGTGTGCCGTCTTTGGAACGGCCCCACATCAGGCGAGCCTGCAGGACTCCTGACGTGGTCGGAACCACAGGGCGACAATTCTCCAGACCCGAAAAGTCTATTTGGTGGCCTACAATGACGAGAGGTTTCAGTTGTCCATAAAGGGGTCGTTGATTTGTTCACTAATTTAATTTATGGCGAGTCGCCGCGACAGAGCAATAATATCAACGTCTCCACTGCCATTAGCATATCGTAGCCTTCTGCTACAGTGGGCCCACCGCTTCCTATGGCCGTGTGGCTGAACTGGACGGTCTCCGGGAAGCTGAACTCGGGCTCAACCACGTTGGAATTGGCGGAGGGCTGGTCGAGGGAAAGGGCTCCGCTTAGGGGCACCACTTGGCCGCCGGAGGGGATGGGCAGACCCACACAGGCCAGCTCTCGCCACTCGCGCTGTTTCTTGCCCGCCTTCTCGAAAACCTGACAGGTAGGTTCTCGGAAGTTTGAACAGCTGCAACTCAATTTCAGCTGCTACACACTGTAGGTACAAGGTTTATATTTTAAAGTGACTGGTTGCCACGCTTCATAGCTCTGGCCTCACACAGCCGAGAGCTGCGAAACTCGCACATGCTGTAGTCCTATAATATCCATGCTTCATGTTAAAATATCGCTTCCGCACGTCTTCGGTAGCGGAAGCTACAGGGCGTCGCGCACGGTGTACTTATTATCCCTACTTGCGCACATTTGCCGCTCCGTGACTTCGGCCGCGGCGCAGCAATTGCAGCGCGGCTCATGACGTTTTACTGACAACATAATGAGCTTTAATATGGGTCTTTGTACCGACTCTCTAACGTTTAAGACGCTCGAGTTACGGCGGAGCAAATTTGGCCGGCATTTGTGTATTTCAAGGCAGGCCTCCTCGTGGAGTGCCGCAGAAGGAGTGGATCCTCGCGCGCACCGGCAGTTTTGCACCAACTTTGCACCTTGCGCGACGCTCTGTAACTCCCGCTACCGAAGACGTACGGAAGCGACATTTTAACATAAAGCATGGACATTATAGGTCTACAACATGTGCGAGTTTCGCAGCTCTCGGCTGTGTGAGGCCAGAGCTATGAAGCATGGCAACCAGTCACTTTAAAATATATACCCTATACATAGGTGAAACTCAACCCCGAAGAATTAGCTGTACTTTAATCCTGTTTGGCCTCATTTGCGAGAGTAGAAACGATTACTGCCTTCGTCTCTCCCAAGTAGGCACCTTGACGTTTAGTCGCTTGGGTACGTGGTAGACGTGCAGTGAGTAGCTCTCCTCCACGTGGACGTAGAACTGGCCGTCCAACTGCTTCTCGGCGCTCCGACACACCTCCAGGTCGTTGAAGTAGACGACGAGAAAGACCCTGCGCTCCGCTATGGCCTCCCGCCTCTGACGCTCCAGTGGACTGCAGTGGCATTACAGCGCTACATATGGGCCCAAGTTAAGACCCCAACTAAAACCTTACTCGGCGATTTGGTCGATTGGAGTCACTGGCTGGTTGCTCGTTAGAACTGGCTCCAGAATCGGCTCTCCTGCAGCGGGTGCGTTCAGATATTAGATTACAGCTACATAGTAGATTCCGCTGGTGGTGCCAACCTGGCTGTCGCTTGTTGGCTGCGTTGCGCTCTTGGATCTCGTTCAGGGCGTTGTCCCTGTCGAAGCTTGGCCCTTTGAACTTGATGTGTCTCTTCGATTTCTTCTTCCTTCCCTTCGATGTTCCTCCCTCAGTTTCGCTTGCTACAGCGTCCTCATCGTTCTCTTTGGTCTCTTCTGCAGCTGTTGTCCCAAGCTCCAACTCCTGCTGCTCCCGAAACTGATACTCCCTCTCGGCCAGCTCTTCCCTGAGGTCGGCCTGCCATTGCTCCTGATCTTCTTGAATGTTCGCCTGCTTCCTGGAGAATGGCAGCAAAAGAAATTAGCCACAGAACGGCCAGTGAGCAATGTCTTGTGCAGTCTCACCGCTTCAGCGCCAACACGTATGGAGTGACGGTGTACTGCTGCTGCTGGCGAATGGCCTTCAGGTGCTGCCAGCTGAGCAGCAGCTGCTCCAAAAGTCGCCTGTCCATGCCCTCCTCGTTGTCGCGCTTTTGTCGCAACTCGCTGAACAAGCACTCTTTGTTCTGTCTATGCATGCATTCAATGTGCATGTATAGTATGTACGTACTAGCCGTTCCTTCCCGTTGCAGAAGAATTCCTGAGATCTGAATAGCATGGAATGTAGTCGTCAATGGCCATAATGTCCTGTTGCATGGTCTGTCCTGTTCAAGGTCTGTCCGTTGCAAGGTCTGTCCTGTTGTGAGCCAACGGCGCTGGTCGCCTCGCACGCGCGCCGCAACGTCCGTCCTGTTCATTGTCAAGGTCTGACCTGGTGCAAGATTTGTCCTGTTGAAGGGTCTGTCCTGTTGCAGGGTCTGTCCTGTTGCAAGATTTGTCCTGTTGTAAGATCTGTCCTGTTGCAAGATTTGTCCTGTTGTAAGATCTGTCCTGTTGCAAGATTTGTTCTGTTGCAAAATCTGTCCTGTTGCAAGATCTGTCCTGTTGCAAAATCTGTCCTGTTGCAAAATCTGTCCTGTTGCAAGATCTGTCCTGTTGCAAAATCTGTCCTGTTGCAAGATCTGTCCTGTTGCAAAATCTGTCCTGTTGCAAAATCTGTCCTGTTGCAAGTCCTGTCCTGTTGCAAGGTCTGTCCTGTTGCAAGGTCTCTCCTGTTGCAAGGTCTGTCCTGTTGAAAGATCTGTCCTGTTGAAAGATCTGTCCTGTTGCAGGGTCTGTCCTGTTGCAAGATTTGTCCTGTTGTAAGATCTGTCCTGTTGCAAGATTTGTCATTGTCCTGTTGTAAGATCTGTCCTGTTGCAAGATTTGTCCTGTTGCAAAATCTGTCCTGTTGCAAGATCTGTCCTGTTGCAAAATCTGTCCTGTTGCAAGATCTGTCCTGTTGCAAAATCTGTCCTGTTGCAAGATTTGTCCTGTTGTAAGATCTGTCCTGTTGCAAGATTTGTCCTGTTGTAAGATCTGTCCTGTTGCAAGATCTGTCCTGTTGCAGGGTCTGTCCTGTTGCAAGATCTGTCCTGTTGCAGGGTCTGTCCTGTTGCAAGATTTGTCCTGTTGCAAGATGTGTCCTGTTGCAGATCTGTTCTGTTGCGAAATCTGTCCTGTTGCAAGATTTTGTCGTGTGCAAGATTTATCCTGTTGCAAAATCTAACCTGTTGCAAGGTCTGTCCTGTTGCACGATCTGTCCTGTTGCAAGATGTGTACTGTTGCAAAATCTGTCCTGTCGCAGAAGGTCTGTCCTGTTGCGAGCCAATGGCGCTGGTCGCCTCGCGCGACCATCCTGTTGCAAGATTTGTCCTGTTGCAAAATTTGTCCTGTTGCAAAATCTGTCCTGTTGTAAGATCTGTCCTGTTGCCAGATCTGTCCTGTTGCAGGGTCTGTCCTGTTGCAAGATCTGTCCTGCTGCAGGGTCTGTCCTGTTGCAAGGTTTGTCCTGTTGCAACATTTGTCCTGTTGCAGAAAGTCTGTCCTGTTGCAAGCCAACAGCGCTGACTGCCTCGCGAACGCGCCGTTGATAGAAAGCGGGCAGATTTTCCGGTTGCAAGATTTGTCCTGTTGCAAAATCTGTCCTGTTGCAAGGTCTGTCCTGTTGCACCATCTGTCCTGTTGCAAGATGTGTCCTGTTGCAAAATCTGTCCTGTTGCAAGATTTGTCCTGTTGCAAAATCTGTCCTGTTGCAAGGTCTGTCCTGTTGCACGATCTGTCCTGTTGCAAGATGTGTCCTGTTGTAAGATCTGTCCTGTTGCAAGATATGTCCTGTTGCAGGGTCTGTCCTGTTGCAAGATCTGTCCTGTTGCAAGATCTGTCCTGTTGCAAGATCTGTCCTGTTGCAGGGTCTGTTCTGTTGCAAGATTTGTCCTGTTGCAAGATCTGTCCTGTTGCAAGATTTGTCCTGTTGCAAAATCTGTCCTCTTGCAAGGTCTGTCATGTTGCAAAATCTGTCCTGTTGCAAGGTATGTCCTGTTGCAAGATCTGTCCTGTAGTGGGGTCTGTCCTGTTGCAAGAACTGTCCTGCTGCAGGGTCTGTCCTGTTGCAAGATTTGTCCTGTTGCAACATTTGTCCTGTTGCAAAAAGTCTGTCCTGTTGCAAGCGAACAGCGCTGACTGCCTCGCGAACGCGCCGTACAATGCGCCGCGCAAATCAAATGATAGAAAGCGGGCAGATTTTCCGGTTGCAAGATCTGTCCTGTTGCAAGATTTGTTCTGTTACAAAATCTGTCCTGTTGTAAGATCTGTCCTGTTGCAAGATCTGTCCTGTTGCAGGGTCTGTCTAGTTGCAAGATCTGTCCTGCTGCAAGGTCTGTCCTGTTGCAAGATCTGTCCTGTTGCAAGATTTGTCCTGTTGCAAGATTTGTCCTGTTGCAAAATCTGTCCTGTTGCAAGATTTGTCCTGTTGCAAGATTTGTCCTGTTGCAAGATCTGCCCTGTTGCAAAATCTGTCCTGTTGCAAGATTTGTCCTGTTGCAAGATTTGTCCTGTTGCAAAATGTGTCCTGTTGCAGAAGGTCTGTCCTGTTGCGAGCCAATGGCGCTGGTCGCCTCGCGCGACCATCCTGTTGCAACGTCTGTACTGTTGCAACATTTTGTCCTGTTGCAGAAAGTCTGTCCTGTTGCAAGCCAACAGCGCTGACTGCCTCGCGAACGCGCCGTACAAAGCGGCGCGCAAAACAAATGCTAGAGAGCGGGCCGATTGTGCTGTTGCAAGATCTATCCTGTTGCAAGCGAAATAGTCGCTGAAGCGGCTAGAATTGCCTGCGCGAGCATTGTCGTACTGTTCGGCTCTGTTGCAATTGCACATTGCAAGGTTCTCTGCTGTACCGCGCACTGCCGCACTGTTCGCTTTTGCAAGGCTCTGCTGCCGTGCATTGCCGTACTGTTCAGGCAAAGCCTGCGTTGAAGGCAGGCAGCAACAGGCGACGCTGGCCGTGCAGCGATTGATTTTCTGCGGTCGATCGATCGAAGCGAGCTAGCTTCTCTGCGGGACGCCGCTGGCGTCCCGCTGGCTTCCTAGCGCGCGCGTGCTGAAGCTTCGCGTGGCGAAGTGCTAGCGAGGCAGGCGCATGCTGAAGCGTCGCGTGGCGAAGTGCTAGGGAGGCAAGCGTACTCGGACGGACAAAACACCTAGCTAGCATAGTAATGTAGACTAGTGCCTTTATAGCCCGTAGGAGAATATCCATGGTCAATAGTGTATGGGTAATCTGCAGAGCATGATGGAGATAACGCAATCATCGAATTCAGTGCACTGCAGGACATTACAATTAGATCTCAGGTCGTTAGACCCTATGCCCCTACCAGTGCCCACATTTAGGACCTCGCCAGCTCCTGTGCCTGTAAATACACAATAGATGCTTGGGTTCAGCCCCACTTGGGTTAAGCCCGTAGGAGATTTCAGATAGATCTAAAGACATTTGACACTGTGCCCCTGCCAGTGCCTGCATTTATGCTCGCACCAGCTCCCGTGCCTGTAAATACACAACAGATGGTTGGGTTTAGCCCGTAGACATTTGGGTTTAGCCAGTAGAAGATTTCAGATAGATGTGCAGACATTTGGCATAGATCCAAAGCAGTTTGATGCTGTGCCCCTGCCAGTGCATGCAGTGCCTGCGAATACACTTTGGAGTCTCGTGACACACTGAAATGCCTTTGGCGCGAAATCAAACGTCAATCGCAGTGTGCGGTGCCTTCTGTGCTCAGAATGTACTGGCGCAGCTGATATTTGCGAAATATTGTGGAATTTAGTCATCGGCCAAAGTCCACAATAGGAGGTGCAAAACTACATGTCACGACGGTCAGTTTAAGCCATAGATCATCGCGATCCGTCAACTGTAGCTAGAGTTATCGTGGTAACAGACAGACAGACAGACAAACAGACTCTACGCCGCTTAGTATATAGGCGCGAAATATTGTGGAATTTAGTCATCGGCCAAAGTCCACAATAGGAGGTGCAAAACTACATGTCACGACGGTCAGTTTAAGCCATAGATCATCGCGATCCGTCAACTGTAGCTAGAGTTATCGTGGTAACAGACAGACAGACAGACAAACAGACTCTACGCCGCTTAGTATATAGGACTAGAGCCTTTAGCCCATAGGAGAATCTCTATAGTTGATAGCATATGGGTAATCTGCAGAGCATGAAGGAGATAACGCAATCATCGAATTCAGTGCACTGCAGGACAGTACAGTTAGATCTCCAGTCGTTAGACCCTGTGCCATTGTCAGTACCTATGTTCAGGATCTCGCCAGCTCCTGTGCCTGTAAATACACAATAGATGCTTGGGTTTAGCCCGTAGACAATTGGGTTTAGCCCATAGGACATTTCAGATAGATCTCAAGCCATTCGACCCTGTGCCCCTGCCAGGCCTATGTTTAGGATCGTGCCAGCTCAAGTGCCTGTAAATACACAGTAGACTCTTGGGTTTAGCCCATAGACATTTGGGTTTAGCCAATAGGGCATTTCAGACAGATCTCAAGCCATTTGGCACTGTACGCTTGCCAGTGCCTACATTTGTGCTGGCACCAGACCAGCTCCCATGCCTGCAAATACACAATATATGCTTGGGTTTAGCCCATAGACATTTGGCTTTAGCCCATAGGAGATTTTAGATAGATCTAAGGTAGTTTGACATAGATCCAAAGCAGTTTGATGCTGTGCCCTTGCCAGTGCATGCAGTGCCTGCGAATACACTTTGGAGTCTCACGACGACAACTCTTTCATGAGTGCTGACACTGTATAGTGCTTTTGGCACGAAACCAAACGTCAATCACAGAGTGTGGTGCCTTCTGTGCTCAGAATGTACTGGCGCAGTCGATATTTGCGAAATATTGTAGAATTTAGTCATCGGTCAAAGTTCTAAAATAGGAGGTGCAAAACTACAAGTTACGATGATCAGTTTAAGCTATAGATCATTGTGATCCGTCAACTGTGGCTAGAGTTATGGCGCGAACAGACAAACACACGGACACAGTTTTGCCGCTTAGTAATAAGGACTAGTGCCTTTAGCCCATAGGTGATTGTCCATAGTAAAAAGGCCTGTCATTAACCAATCTCTGATAGTTAAAACATGCAGTGACCCATGCCGGGCCACCACTGGTCGCAAGATGCTGAGACCCATGACACACCACCACTGGTTGCAAGACTCCGAGACCCATGGCATGTCACCACTGGTCACAAGACGCAGACCCATGTCACACCACCACTGATTGTAAGATGCATTGACCCATGGTGCACCACCATAGATATTTGCAATAGCCCATAGACAATTTTAGACTGTGCCCCTGCCAAGCAATACATTCTATGTTGCGCGCTTGCCGTTCAGTTACGTATTGCTAGACGAGACCGAATCCGACGGGGTAGCCTTCCCCACGGCGCATGAGGTAGAAGGTGTCGCTGTGGCCGTGGCCGTACATGTGGAACCAGATGACGTCCGAGTACTCCGTCAGCAGGGACACCATGCGGTCGTTGTACCGATCGTTTAGCCAGGAATCGCCATCGTAGCTCCTCTCGCTCACTAAACAAGACGAAAAGTTACTGGAGTATGTCGACACACGTCGTCGTCGTCGTCGTCGTCGTCGTCGTCGTCGTTGTTGTCGTCGTCGTCGTCGTCGTCGTCGTCGTCGTCGTCGTCGTCGTCGTCGTCGTCGTCGTCGTCGTCGTCACCGCCGCTGCCGTCATCGTCGTCGCCGCCGCCGTCGCCGTCGCCGTCGTCGTCGTCGTCGTTGTCTTCTGGCACTCGCCTCCCACTCCAATATGGCTGGATATGATAACTTTGAGGTTGCTTGCTCTGGCGCTGCGCAATCGCTCTTCCATCCACTGGAATTGTCCCGCTGGGTCTTCCGGATTGTCCAGTTCTGCCTCGTTCGGCCGGTAGAACAGATTGTTGTTCAAGTTGAGAGACGTGACCGAGCCGGGAATGACTTCCCTCTCGTAGAAGCCTCCGCGTCGGACCACGGCGTCTTGCTGTGAAGTCGAAACGCATCGAAAGTTACCAAATCTTTGACGACAACCACAAAGCGACTTCCCCACCTCGGCCGACCGAATCCAGTCGCCCCACAGGTCGGCGGCGGCGTCGAAGACGGCGTTGGGTCGATCGGGGAACTGGTCGCTGGGGTGGTAGTCGTGGTTGCCCAGGACGGGAATCACTCGCTCGGTGTCGGGGAAGGCCTCCTTGAGCTCTCGGGTGACGTCGGCCAGAGCTCTGACGGTCAACTCCGTGTTGTAGAGCTCGTTCGGCAGGTGGGGGTAGGTGTCGCCTGGAGTAAGTTCGGTGGTTGGTACATGCGTGCGCCAAGCTCTGCGCAAGTAGTGAAGTATTGAAGATACGCATAAGAAAAGCTAGTGTCGGACCCCGTAGGTCCATCAAGAATGTCGACATTGTTCGCTATGCGATGGGCGAGAAGCTAGCTAGGCTCGACGATCGCCCGTGTTTGACAGCCTATTTGACACAGTCGTCAATTGTCCTAGCCCAATTGGTCACCTGCCGGTTCTTGTTCTGCGTTGTTCCGATCAATTACGCACAGAGATCTCCAGATGTTCCGCAAGTTGCCAGAATTGGACTTGAATCTTACCTGTCCAGAAGATCGCGTCAGGCTGCGGTTCGATGGCAGCGGCAGCTTGGAAGGCCGACCTAACAAGCGACAGCGGAGAGTCGCACTCATAGTTGCCGTAGAGTCCGATGTCGTCGCCGTGCGACTTCCCCGCACTCCTCCTGGCCAAACAATGAATTTGAAACTCGAATAGCCACAAAATTCATCAACTTGCCACTATTTCCAAACCGAAAGCGCCTCCGGGCGAAGGGCAGCGTCAGGTGGCAGTAGTTGTCCAACTGGCCGTTCTCGTGGTAGTCCTTGTCGAAGTGGACGTCGGACACCTGGACGAAGCGGCCGATTCGGCGCTGCTGCATGAAGTAGTACATCGCCGCCGACGCCACCAATCCGACCACCACGATTATCCCCAACGAGAAGAGAAGACACTGTCGACCCGACATTATGAGATGTTTCTTTGAAAATATTCTCCGCCAACAAAGTCGCAGCCTCGAAAACTGCCAGGGCGTGCCGCCGTGCGTCAGTTGCAAGATGAAGTAGGCAGTAAGGTACTTTCCACGAGAGATAACGGTTGTTACTGCTTCCAGTTCAAGGAATGCATGTACCCTCAATTAGAGATAACACCACACTCTTATGGTATACGCCTGTAACGTCAAGAGTTCACCTTCCGTCAACAATCAAGCCATAAAAGCTGGCGACCTGGCAATAAACCGTGTTCTAGACAAGCTCGCACAAAAATTTTGCGGCCATATCAAATGAATCACGTCACAGGTCGGCATCGGAAGTTGCCTCCTTCGGCGGCGTCAGTCGCTGCATCTCCAATCTGTCTGAGCAGCATACAAGAAATGGCCAGCTACTGGCGAACACCGGTCTTTTCCGGACGAAGTAACGCCATGCGAAGGCGCTGCCGGTAATAAACAGCGCGATGGCGAGAACGACGGCCACAACACTGACAAGAACGGCCGACGAAGTTCTACCACGAGTCGATTGGGCGCCGTAGCACCGTCGATATGCCGCCATGTCCACGAAGGCCATGGCGCAAAGGTGGCTTCTGCGGCAGGTTCGGTTGCAGGCCTGTCTGTCCGGCTGTTGAGCGGAGTTGCGCAATAAGTACTGGTGGAAGAGCGCCGGATCCTTCGCCAGATGCTTCGAGAGCAGCGCGTGCAGACTGTCGGCTGCCACTTCGGTGAGATTGTAGGCGCTGGCATAGTCGTACTCCAGTCGCCATTTGGCCTCTCGGCGACGGTTTGCCTCTGTCAGGTTGAGGTAGTACTGCCTACAAGGAGTGGGAAAGCAACGTAGTTAAAAATTAAATTAAATTGAACTAAGTTGAATGTAATTAAATTAGATTAAATTATAATAAGCTAAGTTAAATTAAATTGAATTAAATTAAATGGGATTAAATTAGATGATTTTAAATTAAGCTAAATTAAACTAGATTAAATTTAATTAAGCTAAATTAAACTAGATTAAATTTAATTAAGCTAAATTAAATTAAATTAAATTAAATTAAATTAAATTAAATTAAATTAAATTAAATTAAATTAAATTAAATTAAATTAAATTAAATTAAATTAAATTAAATTAAATTAAATTAAATTAAATTAAATTAAATTAAATTAAATTAAATTAAATTAAATTAAATTAAATTAAATTAAATTAAATTAAATTAAATTAAATTAAATTAAATTAAATTTATTAAAGTAAATTAAAAAATTGAATTGAATTGAATTGAATTGAATTGAATTGAATTGAATTGAATTGAATTGAATTGAATTGAATTGAATTGAATTGAATTGAAGTGAATTGAATTGAATTGAAGTGAATTGAATTGAATTGAATTGAATTGAATTGAATTGAATTGAATTGAATTGAATTGAATTGAATTGAATTGAATTGAATTGAATTGAATTGAATTGAATTGAATTGAATTGAATTGAATTGAATTGAATTGAATTGAATTGAATTGAATTGAATTGAATTGAATTGAATTGAATTGAATTGAATTGAATTGAATTGAATTGAATTGAATTGAATTGAATTGAATTGAATTGAATTGAATTGAATTGAATTGAATTAAATTGAATTGAATTGAATTAAATTGAATTGAAACGAGTTAAATTGAATTAAATCAAATCAAACTAAATTAAACTAACAAATTAACTTAATTGGAGTAAGTTATATTGTATTGTAGTAAATAAATCATACCAGACCAAATTATATCAAATTGAGTTAAATTGAATTATAATAAATCGAATTAAATTACAATGAATTAAGTTAAATTAAATTAAACTAAACATTAAGTTAATTCAACTGAAGTAAGTTATATTACATTGTATTAAACGAAGCTATGCCAAACTAAATTATATCAAATTAAATTGAATTAAATTGTGATAAATTTAATTAAATTACAATGAATTAAATTAAATTTAATTAAACTAAATTGAATATTAAATTGGATTAATTTAATTGAAGTTAGTTATATTATATTGTGCTAAAAAAAGTCATTACAAACTAAATTATATCAAATTCAATTGAATTGAATTGAATGTACTACATTGAACTAAATTGCAATAACTTTAATTAAATTAAATTACAAAATAATTAAACTAAATCAAAGTTAATCGAATTAACTTACACCAAATTGAAATTAATCAATTAAAGTTAAGTTTAAAATTAAAATTAATTTAACGAAAAATTAATGAATAAAAATTTTGAAGTAAATTAATGAATAATATAAAATACATTACATTACATTAATTAAATTAAATTAAGTCAAATTAAATTAATTATTTGCGCGATAGATATCAACAACAATATATCAATTTCAAACTCCCACAAAATGTTGGTGATCCTCAGCGTGTCCGTGTCGTATTCGATGATTCTAAAGCCCGGATTGCACCAGCCGTCCCACGAGGTCACAGCTGGTGCCACGAGGGCGAATCCAACCGGTTTCTCCCTCCGGCTGCCATCGCGACCCCGAACGAGGTAAAATGTGTCGCTGTGCGAGTGGCCGTATAGGTGGAACCATATGACGTCCGAGTATTCGACAGATAGAGACACCAGACGGCGGTTGAAGTGCTCGTGCAGAAGAGGAGTGTTGCCAAAGTCCCGCCTTTCGGACACTGAAGAGACATTCTGGTCAGTCGCAGTAGCTCGGTATATCGACACTGTGTGTTTAACGCTGTGTCTGAGTCAGATTTTAGAGGGAATCTCCTTGCGCGTCATCCTGTGCCGACGCGCGACGTTATACAGCGTTCGCACACTAACTGTTGTTACACACTTCCTGCACAAACCGCTTGAAGCGAACAGTGTTGCGCTGCAGACGCGCCGTCGTTTGTTTGCCGTATTCTAATTTCTATCTGCGGTTCTGAAGTCAATGTTTCCGCACCTCCGATACCGACGTGCCCAACTAGAAGAACTTTTATCTTCTTCTCGCGGGCGCTTTTCAGTCGCTTCTCCAACCACGCGAACTGGCCCGCGGGATCCTTGGGATCTTGCATTTCCACCGTGTTGAACAGATAGTAGAGGATTGTGTTGAGATTCAGACTGACGAGCTTGCCGGGAATCAGCTCGCGCTCGTAGTAGCCGCCGCGACGGAAGCGCTCCTTCTCCTAAGGTGTACAAAACTGTAAGTTGATTATACTGACGCGCGACGGCAAAGTTGTGGAGGTCGAACACAGGTCCGTCAGCTAGCCTCTGCGAGTTTTAACTATCGCTACTGCCACTCAATGGCGCGCAGGCTTAGGCAGCCTGGCTTACAAACTTCACACAATCTTCGCTCAGAGAATGTCACAACGACTAACCTTCTCTGTTAAAATCCAGTTGCTCCATAACTCGGCTGTGGCGTCGAAAATCGCATTAGGTCTGTCCACCATCATGTATTTGGGGTGGTAGTCGTGGTTGCCCAGAACGCCGATAATCTTCTCTGTGTTTGGAAACGCCCCTTTGAGCTCTTGCGTGACGCTCTTCAAAGTCTTGATGGTCATATTGGTGTTGTAGGCATCGTTCGTGAGGTGAGGATAAGCGTCGCCTACAAAACATGAATAGGTGTACTAGAATAACACAGTTTCAAATTTGGCTTAAAACGTGAGAAGCGCACCAGTGTAAAACACAGCGTCGGGTCGCGGTTCGACCGCCGCCGCCGCTTCAAAGGCCGAGCGAACCAATATCAATGGGGAGTCGCATTCGCGGTAGTTGCCAAAGACTCCCAAACTGTTCCCACGGCGATTCGAGCGACTGTGTTGCTTCTTATGGCAAAAGTGGTCCGCTTGTCCGTACTCGCTATAGTCTTCATCCAAGTGCACATCAGTCAAGTGAACGAAGCGACCGGTTTTCCCCTGCGAGGGGAGGAGAAGGAGCGACGAAAGTAGTAAGTATTCCAGCATTTGTATAGACCTGATTTGAGCAGCGAAGTGGTCCTAAAATTATGTGAAGAGGCGGTCTAAAAGGTCACATTTTTGCGGCGAAACGTCTCGGGAAGGGCAGCAACGACCGAAGAAGGTTTGCGCTACATTGCAAGGGTGTTTACCAACGTCACAAGTAGGGTGTATTCCTGAACATCTCTGTACGCATGGAAGTAACTCGCTTTGCAGAATACACAGTTGTCTCAAGTCTACAAAGCGTGTCAGTGAACGAACCTACGCGTCAAGCAGTCTGAAAGGTTGTAAAGCGGTGTTTGACATGTCAATAGAGGATAACCTTGATGTTCAACATATCTGCCGACTTGTATGTACTGTAAATATGTATATTTCTGCATATTGACACGTTTACTGGTCTCGGTTTGACTATAGATGCGCCTTGCGCACAAAGTCAAGAGCCTAAGTCTAAACAGACACCCATCCACAACGAATGTTTCCTCCGACGTAATTTTTCCACTTCCTATCTCGCGACAACGCGTCAGCCGCTGCTGCGGAAAGACTGCTGCTGGCAGCACAGTCACTTGGAGTAGCAAACGACAAGTTGATGGAATCGGAGATAAACCGACTGGCCTGTCAGGTTATATTAGAACGGACGAGTGCGCTGACTGAAACTTGAAGTTGGACCAACGAAAACAAACAAATTCCACATAACTCGCGATCACATCAATGCGGCGGCGAATCGGCTTCTGGGAGCGTCCATTGTGGCGACCACCTTCCACTGTCGCAGATGGACGGGAAGGAGCAGGTCCAGCTCTTCCACAGTGTCGCAGTAAGCGCTGCCGTCCTCTCCGCAATCTCCGCCGATGACGACGAGCCTGTTGTCCCAGTGGACCATGGCGTGGTAGCCTCTTGGTTGGGTGAGGCTTGGCACGGGCTGCTGCCAGCTTCCGATGACTGGGGAGTACCTGCGAGAAGAGATCTTAGCGAGACATCAGTGAAACGTACTAGCTATGCGGCGAGAAAAAGTAATCGTCTTTACAACAGAAATATAGTATTTGCTGAGTTGTTTGTGGTCCTGGGACGATACGACGTTACAGAGTGCATTCTAGTCTTAAAATTTCTTGCCTCTGGCATTTATTTGTCAGCCGAGTTCGCTTTTCCGATCGAGAGCCGTATTCGTAGAAGAGGCCGCCACAGACGAAGACGGCGTCGCCTCCACCCTTTTCGCCGGAAGGCGCCGCCGCTGCCGCCGCCGACCAGACTCCAGGCTCCTCCATGCGAAACAGGGTGCTGGAGTGGATAGGTGGTGAGCTCAAGCTACGGAACACCGTGCCAATAGAGGTACATACATACAGTAGATCACCAAATAGTGGTACCTACTGCTAAACTGCAGTGGTTACTTTATGGTAAGTTCCAGTTCCAGAGAACTCGTTGACTGAGTGGGTGGTGTACCTCCAGCGCTCCTCATGGCTGTCGTAGCGGTAAGCTGTCCTCAGCGTTCGGCTAGAGTCCCATTGCCAGCCTCCCAGCAAATATAGGAAGCGATCGTCGGCCACCGCCGACGCCGTGTAAGACAGGCCGGCGTCCAGTCGTCCCTTCGTCCTCTTCCACCTTCGCTCGGCCCAGTCGAAGAACTCGCACGACTCGTGGTCCTTGTCCCTGCCCAGGTCCCAGCCGGCGCACATGTAGAACCGGTCGCCTGCAAGGAACCGCCAGATTGTGCACTTCTTGTACAAAGGGCGTTCACACTTCGACTTCTTCGCACCGATTCTTCCAAAGGCCGGCATGTAACGGTTGGCGTCCGGACTGGACACCCGGACGAACTTGCCCAACTCCGGCTCGTACAGCTCGTCGTAGGCGTGCGCGAGGCGCTTCTCTCTGCCGCTGCTGACGACCAGGATTCGGCCGTCGTGGTAGTCGGCACCATGACCATCGTGGAAGAGACGCGTCTGCGTCGGCCAACGCGTGAAGCTTCTATTGGGCCGTTTCGCAAGAGCGCTTCCTTCAACCGCCGTGCTAGCAGAGAATACGACAAGCGGACGAGTTTTGTTAGCAGAGTTACAGTTTGGTGATTGATCCCAAAGATGGGAGGATAGATAGACTGCGGTTGATGGGCTAGCACCTTTGCGAAACGGCACCCTGGTTCGCAGGTTGTAGACGAAGATGTCCCAACCACCGTTTATCCCTCCGATCAGTAGCACCTGCTCGCCTACCATGTGTCACCGTTATTAGAATCTGCTCTAAAGGTCGGCTACAGTACTGTAGTTAGGGTACGGCACCTTTAGGTGCTCCTTTGGTGGATCTTGAAAAGTACCACAGCAGTCCGCTTCCAATGAGAAGTATGGAAAGAAGCACACCGATCGCCAGTAGCCAAACAAGGTTTGGAACACGCCTACTAACTCTTGTGGCCGACGTCGTTAACCACTCGACTGTTCTGAAGATTGCTCCTGCTTGCTTGCGGTTCTCCATAGTTTCTCTGGAACATTCGGCGTTTGATGCTTCGTGAGACCTAACAACGGCACATCTGGAGAAGACGTCGTCTCGGACTGAGACGTTGCCTTTCTGTGACATTATGGGGAAGAGATTTGAAAGTCGAAGCCGCAACTCTTTGAACGGTAGCGGCTTCCACGAGAGCAGTCGGCGCTCCTGCAAGCTTTTGTTTGCCGCAGCTCGAAGTGTAAACTGTCGCCGTTGCGCCAGAGTCTCAAGTTGCTTCTCGGCTGGTCCCATTTCGACTATCAGACAGCCGAACTATTGCAATCGTGGTGCCTCACAGGCTATTACGCTTCTCTTTACATGTCATATCACAGGGGCGGCGAATTCCCTTCTGGGAGCGTCCATGGTGGCCACCACCTTCCACTGGCGCAGATGCAAGGGAAGGCGCAGGTCCAGCTCTTCCACAGTTGTGCAGTAGGATCTCGGGTGCTCGAACACATCGCACATGCCGCCGAGGACAGTGAGCCTGTTGCCCCAGTGGACCATGGCGTGGTAGGCCCTGGGTTGGGTCAGGTTCGCCACTGGCGGCTGATCCCATGTTCCCAATCTCGGGGAGTACCTGCAGCGAGAAGCGCCAGTTATCACCGCACCAAGTGCTTCACCGAAACCATGTCGGTCAATTGCCATTGGTGCTTCTGATGGCGTCTATTGGCATGGCACTCGCCTGTAACATGCACTGGTCAGTCCGGAAATTCCTCGTGAGACGAAGAAGCTTCCTCCGCAAACAAAGACAGCGTCTTCTCCGCTAAGCTCGCCGGAAGGCGCCGCGGCAGCAGCGGCGGCCCATACTGCGGGCTCACGCATTTTGTGCTCAAGAATCCTGCACGTTCAGCTGTCTACAGCCTCGACCTAGACCGAGACCACAGCAGAGATTGTCATATCCTACAGCGCAAATGTTTCACACCCATCCCATCAAAAGATATCCGAACGTCAAGCTTAGAGAACGGCTTGCTCACGTCCAACTGTCTGTGTGGCTGTCGTAGCGAAGGGCCACATTCAGCGTCCGGTTTGAATCATACTGCCAGCCACCCAGCAAATAAAGGGAGCGATTGTCCGCCACCGCCGAGGGCGCGTAGAACAGCGCCACGTCCATGCGCTTCCTCGGCTTCCACTTGCGCTCGGACCAGTCGAAGACGCCGCAGTGCTCCTGGTCCCAGTAACGCCCACCGGCGACGTCGTAGCCGGCGCACTTGTAGAACTTGTCGCCCGAACAAAGTGTGGCGACGTGCATGCAATCACCCCCCCCCCCCCCCCACCCTTCTCCACTCTACAAACGAGCTCACAAGTCAGTAATGATTTTGCCGAAAGCCGGCATGTGACGTCCGACGTCGGGGCTCGACGCAGGGACAAACTTGCCGAGCTCCGGCTCGTAGATTTCATCGTAGGCATAAGGCAGACATGCCCCCCTTGCACCGCTGACCACCAGGATTCGGCTGTCGTGGGAGTCGGCGCCGTGAACCTTATGTAAAAGGGCAATAAGTATTCCACGACCCACGACCCATACGACCCACGACCCAACGACCCAAAGAATCCACGACCCAAAGTGGAAATTGCGCATTGCGTTTCAAGACAGCGACGTACGGTAGCCGCTTTCGCTAAAAGCGCCCACGATGAATGCAACACAATGTCCTAAATACACCAAAATAACAAATGTGTCAGAATTAGCTTTCTACATGGAATTTTCGCTTTCTGGTCCACCTTAATATAACTTTAAGCAAACGTTGTGGATATGCCTCAAATTATGTACCCATTTGCTGACCAACATTTGCAACATTTGACGAATCGTGTTTGGCGCGGCAGCGGCAGCGGTTGAACCCGCTGTTGAACCCCCGCCGCCAGGCCATAACATGTTCCATCCAGGTCCCGCGCATTTTTTCCCATCATCATAGCATTCATTTCTTGGGCTGTACTAAATGGAATTGGTTGAAATTTGGTACGCTAAAGGAGTACATAAACCAGTGGGGGGCACATTGAGGTACGCACAAAACCTGTCAGGCAATTTTTTAGGCAGGAATGCTGGGCTCCTTTATGAGCGGTAGCAGTTCAATGCACGCACAAAACGAGAAGGTAGATCAATTTATGGAGCACATGCAGGCGCCCCAAAGAATGAGCTGGTTCACTTTGAGGCATGCACAAAACGAGTAGGACAATTCTGGAGCAGGTAGGTATGCAGGGACTCCTGAACGACCAGAGGCACTCTGGGTCTTGTACTGTACGAGTGCAACCATAATGGGAAGAATGGAAGGCGACTTGATGAGGTGCTGATGGACGTTAGAGCGTGATCTGGCAAAGAAGGAGAAGATGTTGGAGAAGAATTCATCCCCCGCCCATGGGAAAGAAACAAGCCACGATCCCCTTTGCACATAGGTGAAGGCCACCCGGAGGCCGGCGGGAGGGGGGGGGGGGGGGTTCTTCTTAAGGAAATTTTCGAGAGGGGGGTCCCGGTACCTGGAAAATCAATTTGGAATGGTCAAAAACTGTGCCTAAAAACGCCTTATTTTGGTCAAAAACATGCTAATAGACAAAATATAGCGCCGCAGGCGAAAATTTGGACAAAATAGGACCAAATACTACCAACAATACAAGAAAATGTCCGTAATTTTCGGATTTTTCCGAATTTCGGATGCCAGGTGGGGTCTCCGGAAAAATTTCCTGAGGGCCATGGCCAGGGGGGGGGGGGGGGGTTCCCCCCCCCCCCCCCCCCCCGCCTGCACCTATGCCTTTGCACCTGTGACATTTATGATAAAGCCCTTTCGTGTACCAAAATTTCAACCAATTCCATTTAGTACTGCCCGAGAAATTAATATCGTGATGAAAATGGTGCGCGCAGCTTGTATAGAACATACAGGGTGTTTTTTTAATCCATCTAATCGGAAATCTTAATAATTTTTGCGTCAGTTAACCTAGACGAACGCAACTTGCACACGATATACACAAAACTAAACCATTACATGTGTTAATTTCACGGCAAACTCCACAAGTCGCTGGGGGTCAAAGTTGGGGTCCCAAATTTCTGGATAGTGCCACACTGTAAAGTCTATAACTCCTATAATAGGCTGCACATATTCACGCGAATTGCACCGTTAAATGCAATAGATAATGAGCTTTCATATGCCGCAAAGATCGACTCTGTAGCTCAAATAACGCCAACGTTACAGTTCGTCAACGTTTTGTAACACATGTAATGGTATAGTTTTGTGTCTATCGTGTGCAAGTTGCGTCCGTCTAGGTTAACTGACGCAAAAGTTATTAAGATTTCCGATTTGATAGATTTAAAAAAACACCCTGTATTATAGTTTGGCGCTGCCGCGCCAACCATGATCGTATGGGACTCAAATTCTTGTTTCATGTACACAACATTTGCTTAAAGTTAAATGAAGGTGGAACATAAAGTGAATATCTCATGTAGAAAGTTAATTCCAACACATTTGTTATTTTGGTGTATTAAGGACATTGTGTTGCATTTATCGTGGGCACTTTTAGCGAAAGCGGTTACCGTACGTCGCTGTCTTGAAACGCAATGCGCAATTTCCACTTTGGGTCGTGGATTCCTTGGGTCGTTGGGTCGTGGGTCGTATGGGTCGTGGGTCGTGGAATACTTATTGCCTGTAAAAGGCGCGTCTGCACTGGCCAGCGAAAGAAGGTTCTGACTAGTTGAACGCTGAAGGGGACCTTCAGCTTCAGGGTGGCACTCCGCTTGTTCCGAAGCAAAGCAGACTGGTCGCTCGTCTTGCTACTCGGTAATAAGTCTTCACGGAAACAAACGCCGGATTCGTGTTCAGTGTCTACGACAATGTTCGAACAAGTTTGGACAAGTTTGGACGTGTTTGAATGTGTTTGGACAAGTTTGAACATGTTTGGACATATTTAGACAAGTTTGAACATGTTCGGACAAGTTTGGGCGTGTTTGGGGCGTGTTCTGACGCCCAAAGCAGGCTAAAAGAAACTCATATCGAAAAATAAAAGCTGGATTCGCGTTCAGCACTGCTGAATACCCCAGAAATATCTGTCAACTCAATTTTGAAAATTCGACCCCGGGATCAAAATTTGGCAACTAGCGTTCCGTGATGTATGATGTATGATGTGTGATGTGTGAACCCGTGATTCCATGATGTAAACTCCGATCCGTGATTACATCACGGATCGGCGTTTACATCACGGAATCGGGTTACGGTACATCACAGAATCGATCCCCCGATCGATTCCGAGATTACATCACAGATCGGAGTTTACATCACGGAATCACGGGCTCACGCATCACACATCATACATCATACATCACGGAACGCTAGGTGCCCAAAATTTTGGACGGCCGGGCGCCGAAATCAGGGTAGCGGCGTCCGAAATCGCAAAACAAACACCGGATTCGTGTTCAGCGTCGTCGAAAACCCCCGAAACAAGTGAAAACTCAATTTCGAAAATTTGACCCCGGGATTGAAAAAATCGGCGCGGCCGGGGTACGGTACCTCAAAATGGTCAAGACACTTCGTCTAGACCGACTTTTGACGTAGAACACGTTGCGATTATCAATTTACCGCTAAAGGCACGCTTTCCAAGCCAAAACTCCACCCAAAGTCAAAAATCCGAATTTTCCACTCGGGACCCAGGACTTTTGTCACCGCGGATCTCCCGAACGGCAAGACCGATCTCGGCGGTTTTGGTCTCAAACGAAAGGGCATACAATTGTCGTTGCCGGATCGAAGAGTTTGCGAGGATCCACCGTCGCAAACTCGAGTTACGATTTTTTAAAGGCCGGAAAAAATTTTGAAAATTCAAATTTTTTACCGTACTCCCGCGTCGGACCACCTAGGGAGCCCGTTCCGGTGGTGCCGCCTAGAGAGTCCAAGGGCCTACAACATATCCAAAAATCACCAAAATCGGCCCACTTTTGCGCAAGTTATGCCCTGATGTTTTTTTTTACTTAGTAAAATTTTGAATTTTTGGATTTTCGCAAAATTCTTCCACCACCGGAATTTTCTAGTTTCTTGTCCACCCTGCGCGTCGACTCAACCTATCTAACGCAAAAAAACGCTTGGCGATCCGATTTATGCAGCGCGAGAAAGCTTGGCAAGATGATTCTGTTCAATCCGACGCCCCCTAAAGCACTCCTGCTTTTGCAAAGCGGAGTGCCAACAAGCTGTTTTAAAAAAGTTGAGTTGTTTTATTAATACAGAGTGGTTTGTGAGTATTTTAAAGTGGAAGAGTAAAAGAGTGGATACTTTTGTAAAGTATTTCGAAGCCTTTCCGATATGACGCGCGCCCGCCCGGAGTTCACTATTCATGCGCTACTTCTGACACGCTCCTTTCTGAGGGGTTCTTGCAGGGCAACATTGGGATCGCCCGGGATTAATTTTTTGAGCAAGGCACACGCATTTCTGAGCGGTTGTTGCAAGGCAACATTGGGATCGCCCGGGATTAATTTTTTTAGCAGGTAAAGTTGTTCGTAAGACAAGGGTTTAAAAAAACAAAAGTATTTCTTTAGGAATGACCGTTCAACAACTGCCTCAACGTAAGCTCTCAAACGGTCGAACGAATGCCGCTCTACAACGTAAGACGAGCGAGTTAGGGCCGATTTGCTGTTTGAACCTTTGAGTTACTGTAGCTCGCGAAATTCAAACTTTCGAATTTCGACTTCTCTTAACGGAATGATCAGTGTGCCGAAACCTATTCAACAAACTCAAGATCGTCTCTCTACAACGGAAGACGAGCGAGTTTTAGAAGTTTCGCGTTTTAAACCTTTGGGTTACTGTAGCTCCCGAAATTCAAACTTTTGAGTTTCCACCAATAGAAGAACAAATGATCAGTGAGTCGAGAGCTATCCAACCAACCCAAGATCGTCTCCCTATGACGCACGCTGAGCGAGTTAGAGCGATTTCTATGCTAGAAATGCGAGAATGTCGCTTTTCGTGTTGCGTGTTTGCGTAATTAAGAAAACTTTTAATGCCGAACGAAAGAGCACGTCGAGACCTTTTAGTTGACCTATCGCACACCGCTCTACGACGTAAGACGAGCGTGTTGGAGCCGTTTTGCGTTTTGGACCCTCGGGTTACTGTAGCGCGCACAATTAAAACTTTCGAATCTCGACTTCTCTTAACGGAATTATCAGTGTGCCGAAACCTATTCAGCGAACTCAAGATCGTCTCTCTATGACGAAAGACGAGCGAGTTAGATAAGTTTTGCGTTTTAAACCTTTGGGTTACTGTAGCTCCCAAAATTCAAACTTTTGAGTTTCGACCAATAGAAGAACAAATGGTCAGCTAGTCGAGAGCTATCCAACCAACCCAAGATCGTCTCCCTACGACGCACGCTGAGCGAGTTAGAGCGATTTCTGCGTTAAAAACGCGAGAATGTCGCTTTTCGTGGTGCGTGTTTGCGTAATTAACAAAAGTTTTAATGCCAAACGAAAGCGCACGTCGAGACCTTTTAGTTGACCTATCGCGCGCCGCTCTACGACGTAAGACGATCGAGTTAGAGCCGTTTTAAGTTTTGACCTTCGGGTTACTGTAGCGCGCGCAATTCAAACTTTTGAATTTCGAAACCTCTTAGCGCAATTCTCAGTGAGTCGAGACCTATCCATAAAGTCCAAGATCTCCTTCCTACGACTTACCAACGCCGAGATCTGAGAGCGTGACGAACGGACGGACGGACGCACGCACGCACGATAAGCTCTCGTAGGGGTTCGCCCGGCTGAGGCCGGGCGAAAAAATGGATTGTGAATGGAAATGGAAATTGTGAACTGAAAATGAAAATGGATTCAATTGCTGGATTTGGCAGGATCAATGGGCAGGATACTGCAAATATTCCAATGAGCCCCCCCCCCCCTCCTCGTTCTCCGAGGGCATGTCACCGAAGTAGGGACAGGGGAGGGGGGCTTATTGGCGCAAATACGGTATGTACTGCAGAGGCCAATGTCCGCTATGACAATTACTAGAAACAGATTTTTAGAGTAATTCCCTGGTTCTCATGTTGTAGACGGAGTTGTTCCCTCCTTGAAGCCCGGGTTCCGCCCTCCAATGAGTAGCACTCGCTCTCCTGTAAACTTCGGGAATGTTGTCGTCGTTAGAATTTCAAAGAATAGCCTGCCACCTGCCGCGATCTCCACCGTAGGTCGTGCGTGACATGAGCCAGGCATGTCCACACCCAATGAGAAAGGCAGCAAACAAAACGCCAAATGTCAATAGGCAAACGAAGCTGGGAACCCGTTCTGTTCTGTACGTTTTGCTACAAACGCCTGCCATTTCAGTGTCCGAATGATCGCCCATCGTTGCTTTGGATCTTCCCCAGTTTCCGCGAGCGATTCAGTGGTTGCTAATGCTACTCATTGATCCTGAGTAACAACGCTGCATTCAAAAAGGACGTCGTCTCTCAAGCAGACGGAAGCGTTGTCTTGGGACATGGCTAGGGAATGTACTGTGTGACAAACTGACAACTGCTGTGCATGGCGTGAGCGAGCGGTGGCACTGCCTCTGCGAACCGTAACCGAAGCTATTTTCAAGAGAGTAAACTGTTGTTTTTCAGGCCCGACGTATGTTCACACGAGAACTACTGTTGATTGTCGGCTTGCTAACCGTCTGCAAGCTACGGTTAAGCCATTCTAGATAATTGGACAAACGGAAATTAGCTAACTATAGTCTGTTCAAGAAAGGCAGAGACTGAAGGTTATTTGAGTCTGCAGACTTAGTGCTTCGGGAAACCCAAATGATTTATGCATCGTTGGATACCCCTGTCGGAGTGTGTTGGCGCGGTGCTTGTTGCGCCATAATCACGCAACACGCACTGGTTTGGGGCGCACATGAAAAATTCGAGGTTTTGCACAGGGTGGGCGATTTTGATAATTTTTACACCAGTGATACCCCAAGGTGTCCTGATGTCGCATTTCAAATTTCAGCAAAATCGGTTCACCACAGCGTTAGTTATGGCCTGCCGCGTACACCCTACTTTGTCCCAAAATGGCCAAAATCGCCGAAATCGGCCAAAAAGGGTGCACTTTTTTAATAACTCAAGAAAGAAACGGTCAAATTTCTTCAAACTTTCCACGTGTTAACTAGAATCAATTGTCTACACAATGGAACAAACCCCATCTTATTCGGTTGCGTCACGCTCGAATGCGACTCAATCAAAGAGACCCTACTTTTGGCCGAAACGACGCTTTTCAGCTCGATTGCGCATCGAGGCCGTCCAGCTGGCCGAAAAGCGTCGTTTCGGCCAAAAGTAGGGTCTCTTTGATTGAGTCGCATTCGAGCGTGCCGCAACCGAATAAGATGGGGTTTGTTCCATTGTGTAGACAATTGATTCTAGTTACCACATGGAAAGTTTGAAGAAATTTGGCCGTTTCTTTCTTGAGTTATTAAAAAAGTGCACCCTTTTTGGCCGATTTCGGCGATGTTGGCCATTTTGGGCCAAAGTAGGGTGTACGCGGCAGGCCATAACTAACGCTGTGGTGAACCGAATTTGCTGCAATTTGAAATGTGATATCAGGACACCTTGGGGTATAACTGGTGTAAAAATTATCAAAATCGCCCACCCTGCACAAAACCTCGAATTTTTCATGTGCGCCCCAAACCAGTGAGTGTTGCGTGATTATGGCAAAACACGCACCGTGCCAACACACTCCGACAGGGGTATCCAACGATGCATAAATCATTTGGGTTTTCCCGAAGCACTGAGTCTGCAGACTCAAATAACCTTCAGTCTCTGCCTTTCTTGAACAGACTTTAGAGCGACGTGAATGACATCGGATCACATCACGGCGGCGGCGAATCGGCTTCTGGGAGCGTCCATTGTGGCGACCACCTTCCACTGGCGCAGATGGGCGGGAAGGCGCAGGTCCAGCTCTTCCACGGTCGTGCAGAACTTGGTGCCGTCTACTCCACACATGCCCCCAATGACGACGAGCCTGTTGCCCCAATGGACCATAGCGTGGTAGCTCCTGGGCTGAGTCAGACTCGGCGCCGACTTCTGCCAGAGATATGTAGAGGAGTACCTGTGAAGAAGCGGTATTAGGTAGCACAACTGTGTGGAGTTGTTGCACACAATTGCGGTCAACGTACTGCAGCTGGCCTGCAAATTTGCATCATGTGGAACCCACCGACAGACCTGTGACACCTGTTGGTCAGCCGAATGCGTCTACGGCGCCGCCGCCGAAAGAAGTATTCGTAAAAGGCGCCGCCGCAGACAAAGACTTCGTCGTGCCCACTTCGTTCGCCGGAAGGCGCCGCGGCCGCCGCCGCCGACCAAACAGCAGGCGGCCGCATACGCGTCAGAGCTCTGAAGCGACAGTGTTATCGAATACATGACGCCCAAGCAAATGCTAAGCCAAGCTCCACAAGAAAGCTGCGCCTACGTCCAACTGTCCGTGCGGCTGTCGTAGCGACGGACCGTGTTCTGCGCCCTCTTAGAAGTCCACTGCCAGCCTCCCACCAGGTATAGGAAGCGGTTGTCCGCCACCGCTGACGCCGGGTAGGACAGCGCCACGTCCATCGACTTCCTCGATTTCCACTTGCGCTCGGTCCAATCGAAGACGTCGCAGTGCTCCTGGTCCCACTGCCGCCCGCCGACGTCAGCGTAGCCGGCGCACGCGTAGAACTTGTCGCCCAAACAGCGTGCGTGAAATCGCCCCATCTTCCGTCCACGTTATATGTAGAGTACGACCTTCTCATAGACCGGTACCGATTTTGCCGAAAGCAGGCATGCTGCGTCCAACGCCGGGGCTTGGCGCACGGATAAACTTGCCGAGCTCTGGCTCGTAGAGTTCGTCGTAGACGTAAGGCAGACGCTCCTCCCTGCCGCTGCTGACGACCAAGATTCGCCCGTCGTGGAAGTTGGCGCCGTGACCTTGGTGGAAGAGATGCGTCTGCACTGGCCACTGCGAGACGGTTCTGCAAAGAACCAGGCAAGTCGTCCGGGGGACGCAGTATACTCCACAAATTTGAACTCCTATGCACGGTGACTCCTCGGCTGTTGTGGCCTCCTGACACTCCCAATCGCAAAAGCAATGCCGAATTCGTGATCTACATCCCAAAATACCCCAGATTCGACATACAACACCCCTAGTTTCCTATGGACTCCGGGAACTGAAATTCTGCACTTGGGGTACGGTACCATACAAATTCGTCGTAGGTATTATCAAACATCATCTATACACTGAACGGATGCCAAATTCGTAATCAGCGCCCCCGAAAACCCCGAAATCGAGCATAATATTGGCAAAGTCGACCCGACGCCCAAAATTCAAACCAACGCGGCAGGGTTACTGTAGCTCTGCAAATTTTTCAAAAATACTTCTCGGGGCCAGATTTACGCGTAGAATCGTTTGAACTTACTTTTGGAACGATTCGGCGACGCATTCGAGCGCTCTAGGCGCCGAAATGCGAAAATCGCAATTTTCGACCCCGGAGTCGAAAAAGTCGCAGTGTAAGGAAGTTTTTTGTGTTTCAACCGATTTTCTCCGTTTATGGCTCATTCGATAGAGGACATCTGGGAAGGAGCAACAAGAGTGGTCTCGCCGCTCTAGCTGCTACCTATCGCGCACAGCAAACCGTCAAAGTCGAAAAATAGCGAAAAATCGCGAATTTTTCAAATTTGGCGCCAAAATGGGTCCCGCAGCGATCCAATTCTTTTTTTGCCGACTCGGCACTATCGAGGGCTACAACATATCAAAAGATAGTATATACCATTATATGCAACTTTCTCGAGTTCTACCTTGTGTAACCCATTTTTCAGTACTTTGAAAATTTAAATTTTTGAATTTCCCGCCAACGGGGTCCCGGAGCGTGACCCCGTTTGGTGTCCACCCTGCCCACCCACTAGGCCTACCCAACGCAAAAGACCGTTTGCAAATCGGCCGCTGCACGCGCGAACCCCATCCGGTCCAAATTACTGCGTTTCGCGCACAATCGCTATATACTCCACACTTTTTGTGGAGTATAACAAGCTGTGTGTGTAAAAAGTTTAACCTATACTTTGTGTCTGTCACATGTTGGTGAACAGTATAGTGAACTTTGTACACGTCGTTAGCCGCATCTGGAGAAAGTGTCTTGAGAACTTGTACCTTAATGCCAAGTGCAGCTA